>JAMKQA010019939.1:0-15284 GCA_024699735.1 Posidonia australis
TTTTTTTTTTTTTTTTTTTGAGAATATGAATCATGGCTTGTACCATTTAGGCTTTGCTTGGTTACAATTCTTAGGTGTCGATGATTACAAGGATCTCCATCTTAATTTAGTATTTGTTGGCTTTTATTTGTAAAAGCAAGCATTTTTTGTGTAAACGTCTATAAAAAAGAATATATGCAGATACAAAAGTTCTACCATTAGATACGTTCAACATTTGAGAATCAATAAGAGAAAGAGAAGGAGGAGGTGAAGATGGCGACAAAGGCGGTAGGAGGAACAGGTGGAGACTGCAGCATAGTGTACTACACAAGGGAGGAAGAATAGGAGAAGACGACAATATAGTGCAGAACACAAGGGAGAAGGAGTAGAGGGAAACGACAACGTAGCATGGTATACGGAGGAGGAGGAGCACGTTAAAGAGGTGAGGAGACATAATGAAAAGAGAAGAACGAAACAACAGAAGAGGATGAGGAAGAGGAGAATGAGGCGACAACTATGGAAACGATGGTAAGAAGAGGAAAGAGGCAACAACAGTAGTAGGAGGAGGGTGGGAAAGTCGTGGCGGCAGTAGGAAAGGGGTGGGGAGGCAACGATAGTGAGGCGGATTGGAAGATGACAGGAGGAGGAGGAGGACAGTGGGAAGGAGAGAAAAGGAGAAGGAGAGGAAGGAGAAATTTAATCTTAGTGTTTATACTTTCATAGACATTTTAGATTTTATATGTCTACAAGATACTACATATATACTTTTCACTCGTAAAAATCTCGTTTGGAAAATAGTAGGAACTAGTGGGAGTATGTTTCTCCAAAAGATGTAAGTGTTAGAGAGAGAGAGAGAGATAGATTCACCGTTTACTTTCTCTCAGGCTCGTATGAACCAGGTGAATGTTTACAAATCTTAGAACCAATACAAAAGAGTTTCGAGACACTGTTTCGATCACATACTTTATAGCCTTGAACACTTACTGGAATCAGAACTCTTACAACTGAAATGTTACTTAAGCTAGAGTTGCATCGAATTAAAAAGAATTTTACACATGTTCAATGGTAAACTTCAAGAAACTACCTTGAAAGTACAGGATTTGACGAAGTCTCTGTTTCTTATTGATGCCAAGTACTAATTCCAATCAATAGATGACCAAAGACTCAACATACGACTTCAAATTTTAAAATTATAGGACTTTGAGATTTCCAACCTCACCAAAAAAAAAATCGCAACTCTTAGGAACCACTCAATCCTAAATGAGATCAAATATCACTTGCACTTGTTCAAGTGGTGGACTCCACCTTCAATATGAGAATATATATATATATATATATATATATATTATGGAGGTAGATACAAAATTTTTCAACATTATGATTATAACTTTGACCAAAAGTACTTCTAGAAAAAAACTTAAAAAAAGTAATTCAAAAAAAAGTCTAAACAGAAGACCATCACAAAAAAGAACTTAAAAAAAGAAGAAAAGAAAATATTACAATTGTCTTCGATGAGATTACATTTTTTGGAAACATTATATGTTTTCTTTGTTACTAACAGTATCAAATAAATCTTTCTCAATGTAAGACATTAGATTATTGTCTATCCATTAGTCTTCCATCCAATTTCATAATCAATTCTTCACAATAAAAATCTCTCAACTAATACAGTTGCAATCGATAGTATTAAAGATAATTTGAGTAATAAATAAACTAAAAGATACAAAACATTTTTTTCTCTCTATCGTTGTATTAATAACTACGCATTTTAGATTTTAAACTAAGATTACCAGGAAGATTTACCACATTAAACTATACTTTTGATTTTTTTGAAGAAGGTGACTAACGAGGAGGAGGTCAGAGGCGATGACACTAAGCTAACGGAGGAGGAGGAGTTGGCTAGCAAGGTAGAAGCTGAACCTAGATACATGCATCTGCAACGAGGGTTGAAGGAGACAACGTTGCAACCGTAAGTGAAGGAGAGGAGGATGTAGTGAGGTGAGAGAGCCGAATTTAAATGTACATGGGATCTTTTTTTTGCAAGTAGAAGTATATATTATAATTTTTTTTTTTTTTTTTTGGGTCCAACAGGAACTTGTGACCTCACTGGCCCCACGTAGCTCCGCCTCTAATGACCAGAGGGGAGAGATCATTCTTGAAAGAATGGGAAGAATTGTCTGCATGCGTCAGAGTCACTTTTAATCTGTAATTAGCAAGTGAACCCAACCGTGAGCACATGTTTTTCACCATTGCTTAAAAATAAAGAGGAAGATAACCAAAAAGAAAGCACCGGTAAAGATGAGATTACACACAACTACGCGTGCGTTCACACGAAGCTCTGTGGTAAACATAACTACTCTTCTTCAACCCTCTCCAAGCCTGTCAAAACCAGCCAACCAACGAAACCAACCTCCAGCAGTCCCCGTACTTCAAACCCCATTCCCTCCTCTCTCTCCCCTTCATCATCCCCCTCACACCACTTCCCAGCTCCCATCCTTATATATAGAGGAAATTAAAAAAAAAAAAGGGAACAACCCAAGCAAAACATAACCAGAAGAAAACTTTCCTCTCTTCTTGATCAACTCCCTACCATGGAGACGACCATTTGGTACGACCACGCCTACATGGAGAAGAGGCAGATGTTCCTCCGGAGCTACCAGTTCAGCAGGAAGCAGACCGCCGCCGAGCGAATCCGCCGCTCTTTCACTCGCTTCCGACGAATCGTGCGTCTCAGGTTTCGCGCAATCCGGAGAGCCCGCCGCGTCATTTGGTCGGGCCTAAGGAGGCACGTGACGTGCTGCGGCTGCCGCAGCTTCCGGAGACTCTCACGTAGCAATTACTTTGGTGGTGGCGGAGGCGGTGGCGGTGGGGGTGGGGGTTTGGAGTCGAGTGCTGCCAGGGACTGGTTTGGCACTCCGTGCCATTGGGCATGGGCGGCAAGGAAAGGCCACCAGGGTGCGGCTTGTAATTCTGTTCCCGGTTTAGCTGGTAGGACTAGATTATAATTAGATTAGCTCGTTCCTTTGTATAGATGCTTTTACATATTTTGTTTTCAGTTTGCTGTTGCTGTTCTCTTGAATGAATTGTTTTGATGTGGTGGTATTGAATTATTGATTGTTGTCACTAGTGAGTATTGGGTGTGGGGTTTCTTTGGCTTCTCCATTATTGACAGGATCGAAGGGTTATGGTTACCAGACGGGAAGGAAAGTTAGAGAGAAGTCCTGACGTTCAAACTTGGCGTGGTTGACATGACAGCCTTAGTCGTTGAGTTGGTACGGAGCTGTTCCTATGGACTTGGACTTTTTCAATGCACATCTCTCCCTCTCTTTCTCTCTCTCTCTCCCTCTCTCTCTCTCTCTCTCTCTCTACAGTTTCAGTTTTTTCGACATCAGCAGTTCAGTTCACTCCTAGCTAGTTGTTGGTAGGAATGATCAGTCAATTATTCTTCTGTGACTAATCCATGATCTCACACTCTCCCCCTTTCCTTTGGTGGGTTGGCATGAGCAGTTCGGCACAGAGGTGCAGTAATTTCACAGCATGAAGCTGAGGGAAATAACTGTACGTCAATGAAATAAATGCCTCTGCAAATAAAATTTCTCTTTGGAAGGACAAATGGGCTAAGTTCCCCTGCAACGGCGTCTATTTCTTTAATCTCAAAAAACAAGCGGGCTAAGTACTGTTTAATAATCTAACTTGATCAAGAATTAAGCTGATATCAAGTAGTCTTTACGAATAATAGCTGTTGATGTCCATTCCTTGGAAGGAACTAGCTACGGGTGGAGATGAGACACGATATGATCATTTTGAAGAAACAACCAACGAAAGCTGATAGTTTTCGTCTAAAAATATAGCTTTCTTCTGTGATACAGTTTCCTTCAAAATTTAGTATTGATTGAGATGTTGGGAACAGCAATACCAATGAAGCTTGTTTCGTGGTAAAAGTAGAAAGACATGATGCATGCAAATGATGGATGTTAGGCAAGTAATTGAGCAAGGGTTTCAGTCTCCTCCATGCCTTTTCAGGCTTTATGTTTCTGCCAGTTTCATGTTGACAGTTCGCCCAACACCGTCCTTCTTGGCTGCCCTGCTGCAGATTTCTGACCTTTGCTTAAATGGGTCTTGATGGAATTCCGTCCACAAATTGATGTGCATGTCTTCTCTGACCAACCACTAGCATCTTGTGTGATGTATCCTTTTCATTCATTAAAGTTGTTGAACGTCTCCTTCACATTCATTTCTCCCTTCCAAATGACTTTCGTAGAGGGTACTGACGTAATTACAATATCAGAAGAAAACTGGTTCACTGACATTTCTGCCTTGCACATGCGTTTACGCTTTGTTGCAGATTTGGAGAACTCCCATCTCTTCCCCCCACCTGGTGGTGTAGGTAATGACATGAGGATTACTTTGGAAGTTGAAACAAGAACTTCCGCTATTGCATTCAAATCAAGCAATAGTCCAGTCCATGCACGAGTGGTTAGCTCCGGCAACTCGTGCACACGATCGTTACGTTATAACTGGTGTCACGTTAATGAAACACCAATGGGTTGGTCGGCCAACAGGCTAGGAGGGCTGAGATTACGACCTCAAATCAAAAAACAAGGGAATAGAAAATCAAGCAATAGTCCAGTCTGTGTACGAGTCCTTCACTTTGTTGTGTGTCAAATCAAACACCGGAAGATCTAGGTGGGGAGGTGAAGGAAAAGACGGAGTGAAGGAAGCAGAATAAAATATGAAACACGGTTATTTTACAGTTTATTCATCAGATCCGAGCAACCTACAAATATATACTGTTTGTATAAGATATACGGTTACAAATCAAAACCAATAATCAGATCATATCCGACAAATACTCATGTTACAACACTCCCCCTTAAACGAAAGGGGGATATCAAGCACCCCAAGTTTATGCAAATTATCAAATAGTATAGGGCCTGTAAGTTGTTTTGTGAGACAATCAGCAAGTTGATCGACACTTTTGATGTAATTGAGAGAAATAACCTTTTGAAGAAATTTCTCTCGAATGAAGTAACAATCTAACTCAATATGTTTAGTTCTTTCATGAAAAATTGAATTTTTAGCAATATGTAAGGCTGATGTGTTGTCACAAAATAAGGGAGTCGTAGCAATTTGATCAACTTGTAAATCTGCTAAAAGATATTGAAGCCGTGTTACTTCTTTAACCGTGGTAGACATTGCTCGGAACTCTGCTTCAGAAGAAGAACAAGAAACCATCGATTGCTTCTTTGACTTCTAGGAAATCAATGAGCTGCCAAGAAAAATAGCGTAACCTGTCACTGATCTGCACGTAATAGGACACCGTGCCCAGTCTGAATCGCAGTAAGCAGCTAACTGCAACTCACTATCAGAATGATACATAACTCCTTTCGTTGCTGTAGTTTTTAAATAATGTAAGACTTTTAAAGCACCCCTTAAATGACTTTCAGACGGATTCTGCATAAATTGGCTGAAATGCTGCACAACAAAGCTTATATTTGGTCTTGTGACAGTCAAGTACAGTAATCTACCCACTAATCTGCGATAGACGGTAGGATCTGAAATAGGCTCACTATCTCCATTGAATTGCCTTTATATCCCATAAGTCCTGAATTATGAAGGAGGTCCATAATGTACTTCTACTGCGAAAGAAATATGTCCTTATCACTTTGAAAAATTTCAATGCCCAAGAAATAACGTAGATCACCAAGATTCTTCAATCTAAATTCATTATTTAACTTTTCCTTGAGCAAAACAATTTCTTCTTCTTGATCTCCTGCAATTAATATGTCGTCCACATAAACTAAGATGGCCAAGAAAGAATTAGACGTCTTGCGAGTGAATAAACTATAATCTGATTTTGTGTTCTTGAAACCCATTGATTCAAGAGCCTCCAAAAGCTTAAAATACCAATTCCTCGAAGACTGTTTCAAACCGTATATAGATTTATTTAACAAGCAAACCAAGTTCTCCCCCTTGCTTGTAACTCCGGGGGACAACTCCATATAAACTTCTTCTTCAAGGTTGCCATGAAGAAAAGCATTATTAACATCAATTTGGTGTAAATGCCATCCCTTGACTGCTGCAATTGCTAGAATAGTCCGAAGTGTAGTTAACTTGGCAACTGGAACAAAAGTTTTGTTGTAATCATATCCTTCCTTTTGAGTATATCCCTTGGCCACCAAATGAGCTTTGTACCTCTCAATATTCCCATCTGACTTATATTTAGTTTTGAAAATCCATCTGCATCCTATGGCACGCTTTCCTAGAGGAAGAGGAACAATAGACCATGTATTATTTTCTTCGAGAGCATGAAGTTCTACATCTATAGCTGCTGTCCATTTTGGATTATCCTTGGCTTGACGATAATTTCTCGGGTCAGATTCCCCTAACAAAGAAGCAAAGAATCCAAAATGATTAGATTTGAGTTGATCGATACCCATAAAATCAACAATCGGGTATTTGGAACTAGAAGAATTGAAACAAACATAATCTTTCAAATAGTTAGGTGGTCGACCTAACCTGTTTGACCTCCTAGTTGATGAAGTATTAACTTCAACAACAGGAGGCCGTCCAATGTCTCCGGCGACAACAACAGGTTCATCAACGTCATCTTGAGAAGTAGTTGAATCTGCTTGTTGCTGAATAAAATTCTCATGTGATAAGATAACATCATGATCTGAAGTGACATTAAGGTCACCCGTAGAAGAATCTTCAGGAGTATCATCAAGGGAAATAATTTCGTCATGAGGACAAAATCTTGCTGTAGTAAACATTTCATGAATACCAGAAGAAGAATTAAAAATTGGTAATGGTTGTTCACTGAATTCCTTTGCAAACTTGCTAAATGGAAAAATATTTTCATAGAATTTTACATTTCTACTTACAAAGAATTTCTAGGCAGCAATATCATAGATTTTATAGCCCTTCTGACCATAAGGGTATCCCACAAAAACTCCTTCAGTGGCACGTTGATTAAACTTATTTACTGGAGTAGGATTAACAGCATAAATCAAGCATCCAAAAACTCTTAAGAATGAATAATCAGGAGCCTTAAGGAACAAAAGTTCATATGGAGATTTTCCTTGCAAAACAGAACTTGGAATCCTATTAATCAAGTGAGTAGCTGTAAGTATACATTTGCCCCAAAATTTAATAGGTAGAGATGCTTGGAATCTTAGTGCTCGAGCCATTTCTAGAAGGTGTTTGTGCTTTCTTTTAACAACTCCATTTTGTTAGGGTGAATAAGGACAAGTCCTTTGATGAAGTATACCTTTTTCATTCAACAAATCAACCATTTTTCTAAAAACAAATTCTGTCCCATTATCACTCTTCATAGCTTTGATGCGAACTGAAAACTGATTCTCTATAAATGAAAGAAAATTTTTGAACAACATGAAAGTTTCTGCTTTATTTTTCATTAAAAAGGTCCAAGTAGTTCTAGTACAATCATTTACTATGGTTAAGAAGTATTGAAAACCAGCATGAGTAGGAGTAGAAAATCTACCCCATATATCACAATGTATAAGATCAAATGGCTTCAAATACTTCACAACATTATTATCAAAAGAAAATCGATGGAGCTTGGCTAATGGATAGACTAAACAAACTTCTTCTCTGGTTTTATTAGATGCATTAGACGAAAATTTATTTAAAAAAGATTTGTCTAGAGAATGTCCTAGACGCATGTGCCAAATCTGAGGTGAGACAGCAACATTGCATCCATGATGATCTGAATATGCAGGAAAGAGTACATACAATCCAAGCATTTGTTTAACTGTGGCTATTATCTCCTTCGTTTGAAGGTCCTGCACAAGGCAAGTATAAGGACTAACATAAAATCCACAGTTGTAATCCTTAGCCATCTTGCTAACTGATAAAAGGTTGAAATTGAAATCAGGCAAATACATAACATCTGACAAAATAATATTTGAATCTAATTTTACCGAACCAATTGAGTTAACTTTTGCATTTTTCTCATTAGGCATTTTCACATTCTGCACATACTGAACTTGCTTAAGATTATGCATAATAGAAAAATTACCACACATGTGGTCGGTCACACCCGTGTCAACAATCCATACTTTTCTTCCAATAGAAGTAAAATAAGCTGAAATAGTATTTACTATATGAAAGACATATTTTGAAAACAGAACTGTTTGAATACCTGCCATAGCACAATGATTACTGAGTTGTGCACTGTTAAGCATATTTATAATCTGTTCATACTGTGACGGTGTGAATGATGGACTCTTTTCTTCATTCTCCTCTGCAATAACATTGTGAACAACCTTGTTTTTATTTATTGTTGGAAGAGATTTCCCTGGATGTAACTTGTTCCCTGGATGTAACTTGTGTAATTTATGGCCAGGTGGGAAGCCATTCGACCAAAAACACTTTTCTATTGTATGTCCAATGTTCTCACAGTGCACACAATATAATTTCTTATTTTTCGGATTCCCTTTACTAACATTTATTATTATTTTCTACATTAAACTTCTCTTGAACTCCCTTTTGTTGCTTTTGGACATACATGGCAACATTGTCCCCACTGTTATAAGTATGAGCTAAACCCCTCTGTTTCTCCTCTTGTTGTACTAGATTATATACCTTCCTAAGATCAGGAATAGGCTTCATTAAAAGAATCTATCCTCTTATAGCATTATATGACTCATTTAACCCCATCAAGAATTGCCAAATCTTCTGTCTTTCATGTCTTTCAACAAATTTTCCAACTGAACCACAGCTGCAAGATGGTAAGGGGTCACAGTTGCCAAGCACGTCCCATATTGTTTTTAGTCTTGTAAAATATACTTTTACAGAAGTTTGCTCCTGGACAACTTCACTCAATGATTGATTTAACTCAAAAATTCTGGAATTGGTTCCTTTAGCAAAACGAGATTTAAGATCCTCCCAAATATCGGATGTGATTTCCATGCCTGAAACTGACTCAACAATATTTGGTTCAAGAGCAGCAATAATCCAAGTTACTACAATATCATTACAGCGTTCCCATTGCTGATAACGCTGTGAATTAACATCTGACGGTGGTGAAATAGATTGATTAACAAAGCCAAACTTGTTTGTTGTATTCAACGCCCGACGCATCTCTCGGGACCAAGAAACATAATTGTCTCCATTAAACTTCTTCGAAATAAGCAGAGCACTAGAAGCTTCTGACGTTCCAACATAGAAAGGATTATCAAAAGGTACCTCGTAAGTTTTATTTCATGACGCTGATTTGCTTCCTTCAGCCATCACAAAAAAATATCTGATCAAAGAAACTTAACCAGAAAAGTAGGTAGTGAGAAAAAAAATATCCGATCGGAAAATAAATTCCAATCAAGTATGAGAAATCCAAAGAAAAATCAATTGATCTGAAGATATCAACCGAATATGCGAGAAGATGCAAAAATACAAGATCCGATCTCCAAGAACAAAAGGAAAAAACGTTGATTGAGCACAAAACGTCAATCGACTCTCCAATGCTCACAAGAATAACAAAAATCTCATCGACCTGATGTTGCGGAAGCATAGGTAATCTATCAAACCTGCTCTGATACCATGTCAAATCAAGCACCGCAAGATCTAGGTTGAGAGGTGAAGGTGAAGGAAAAGACGCAGTGAAGGAAGCAGAACAAAATATGAAACTCAGTTGTTTTACAGTTAATTCATCAAGTCCGAACAACCTGCAAATATATACTGTTTGTACAAGATATACGGTTACAAATCAAAACCAATAATCGGATTATATCCGACAAACACTCATGTTACAATACTCTTTCAACATTGTGTTACAAAAACGACTTTAAAAACGATTTTTTTTTCTTCCAAAAGTTGGTTCCCATAATCGTTACCAAATGAATCCCACAGAAGATTGTTAAAATATGAATTTTAGTATCCAACTTCCAATCAGTTGAAGTACCTAAAATCTCTTTATTTTTCATTCGAAATCAATGTGAGTAATGAGGTTTAGTCCCGACCTTTCATAAGCTCCGGCCTTATCTGCCACGAGATCCACTACGAAAATAGGCCCATTAATTGGACACAACCCATGGGCTTGCATGGATGCCTGGCTATGAAATGAAATGGACCCCCACAATATATCTTGGAAGGACAATTTCGTCATTTCAACAGACATGAGGACCCCGAAGAAGATAAATATCCCAAAACCCTCGTCCTCTCAAAACCCTCACTCCTCCTTCCAGCTCCAATCACTTATCCATGGCTGCCGCCGCTGCCACCGCCCCATCCATGGTCCGGGCCGTGGTCCTTTACCGGACCCCCTTCACCCGCTTCCTCCACCCCCGCCTCTTCTCCTCCTCCTCCACCACCACCACCTGTTCCCCATTTTCCTCCTCTTCCACCCCATTCTTCAACAAAGTCCTCCGCCTCCGCCCATCTGCCATCAGCCCCGCGGCCATTGCGCTCGGATCCAGCAGGCTCAACCAGATCCGGTGCCGCGTAAACCGATCCGGCGACTCCGCTTACTCCCCGCTGAGATCCGGCGGGGGGTCTAACCTCAGCGACCGGCCGCCGACCGAGATGGCCCCGCTCTTCCCCGGGTGCGACTACGAGCACTGGCTCATCGTCATGGATAAGCCCGGGGGCGAGGGCGCCACCAAGCAGCAGATGATTGATTGCTACGTCCAAACCCTAGCCAAGGTCCTCGGCAGGTAATGCTTCTTCTTCTTCTTCGTTCTTTTCGTTTTCGTCAAACGTTTGTAGTTTCATGTTGTTGTTTTCTTTATATGTTTTTTCTGTATAATTTGATTGGGTTGGTTTTGTCGTCGGTGGATGTGGAAAAGTGACGAAGAGGCAAAGAAGAAGATCTATAATGTGTCTTGCGAGCGCTACTTCGGGTTTGGATGCGAAATTGACGAGGAAACTTCGAACAAACTTGAAGGTCAGCGTCGTTATTGCTTATCTGTGTATAATTTTACTTTTATATAGTTTTTCTTGTAAAGCTACCACTTATCCGTAGTAGATATATGTGGGTGTAGTTCCTCGCAATGCTTTAGTAGTCGGTAAACTTTCTTCAGGTAAGTTGTGTTCCATAACCATAATAGATGTTTACACGGTTCTAGGGAGCAAAACAGCCTAAATTAGACAAACATTTACAAGTAATATGTACGATATGTACATGACCAAAAGTTTATAGCTAATCACAAGTTTATATTCACATATCATCTAATGACTTGGTACTCGGGTTCGTAAACATAAACTAATTACATGAAGATATGTATTTATATCACATATTCCATATAAACAGGGATATTTCCATATAACAAAAGGAGACACGAAATAACTATTTATCAAATGATGATATTTATGGTTTTGTTTGCATAAACATTCATTGTAAGCCCAAAGGAAATGGTGTCTTACTAACAGTCTAAAGGTCTGTTTGGAATCTCCTATACCCAGAAGTTAGATGCTGGGTTATTTCCAAAAGTTAGCTTTTGAGAGTGTTTTTTTTGTAGAAACTAGATTTTAGATTTTTTTAGAATCTTGTTTGGAAAAGAAAGGACTTATTAGTAGAATTTCTAGTAATACACCCTTTACTTTAATGTAAAGGGTCAACGGCATGGATTGTAAATAGTAATTGCATTTTAAAGTAAATGTGTAAAAAGAACAGTGAGATTTAAGGCATTAAAGCTTCTGGTAGAAGCTCTCTTCCATCAGCTTTTCTAGTTGCACAAAAATACATATGGATTGTCCATCCAGAAGTTGTAAAAGTAAAATGACATATCTGTTAAGAACCACTTTTGGGCTTTTTCAGCTTCTACTAGAAGTCAAGTGGCCAAAATCTGGATAGAAGTGGTTCCAAATAGACCGTAACATTGAATAAATGTCCATTTTTTTGGACGTTCTATTTTGTTTAGGCTGATTACTTGTAATTTCTTGCAGGCCTTCCAGGTGTTTTATTTGTACTCCCAGATTCTTATGTTGATGCTGAAAATAAGGATTATGGAGGTATTGATTTAAACTGCATTTCGAGTTATTTTTAGGTCTGTTAACCTTATGATGCTTTTGGTGGTAGGATTTGAATTCTATTGTTTTGAGTTTGCATGTGAGCATTTTGGTTGCTTATTTGCTTGATTTATGCCTCATGCAATAAAAAAGTCCTCATTAATTCATACAAGTGCGACTTAAGGATTCTTTTCTATATTTGTCCATGGTTTGAATTTTTTTCCTAGGTCACATTGTGATTATCTCGTGACTGAACATGGTACTTATTAGATTCCTCAGTCCATCTTGGCAAGGCAGACGAGCTTACATGGCAATGTCTTGCTTTGAATGCTAATGGACTTAAAACAAGTTTTCCAAATGATTCTGCATTTCGTGCATGGAATGTAGATCAATAAAGAAAGAATATTTAGAATTTTAATAGCCAGCATCACAAAAATTATAGGTAATGGACAATAATTTTGTGTAGTGGCTTATGCCTGTCTTGTGTACTGTGTAGAAATGATTGCTTCTAAAGTCCATCTTGGCAAAACTAGGGAGCATACATGGATGGCAATTTCTTGCTTTGAATGCTAATGGACTTAAATCAAGTTTTCTCAATGATTCAGCATTTCTTATGTGAAATGTAGATCACTACGAAAGAATATCTAGAATTTTGTATATAGACAGCATCATAGAAAGATATGCAATTGATAAATAATTTTTGTTATGGTTGATGCATGTCTACTTACTGCAAAGAAATGAATGCATTTCCTCAGTCCATCTTGCCAAAGCAAGAGCTTAAATTATCAATGTCTTGTTTGAATGCTAATGGACTTGTAACAATATTTCCCAATGATTAGGAAAGAATATTTAGAATGTTAGATATAGACAGAATGTCAGCATCAGAGGAAGGAGTTGACAGCAATTTTGTATGATGTCTTATACCTGTCTGGTTTACTGCATAGAATGGTTGCATTTCTTGTTCAAATAAGAATGGAAGAAATGATTGCATTTTATTAGTCCATCTTGGCAAAGCGGACAGCTTACCTGGCAATGTCTTGCTTTGAATGTTAATGGACTTACAACAAGTTTTCCTCACGATTCTGCATTGCTTACATGGAATGTAGATCAGTAAAGAAAGAACATTTACGTGTAGAGGTCCCAATAATAAAAAGTGAAAATTGCCAATAATTTAAATTCATTGATTTTGAACTCAGTATTGTATGCATTATTGAAGACATTGATATAAACCATGGTAGAGCAAGTAGGAATATTAAGATATGCGTTATTGAAGAAAAATTAAGCAATGTTTAAAAGTAGCAGGAATGTCAACAACAAATTTTAGTAGTGTCCTTTATCCATGTAAAAGTATAACATGAGTAGGAACGGTTGGTTTTTGAAATCAAATTCCTTTTGGGCTCTGAAGCTGGTGTTCTGGTATGCTGCCTCGTTAAGCAATACCATTTTCCTGTAATTTTGTTGATTTCTTTCATTGAAAAGATGACATTGTTATAGAAAATGTGGACTAAGTTTATTATGTTGTGGAATGTTATGGTTTTTGCAGCCGAACTATATGTGAATGGAGAAATAGTACAGAGATCTCCGGAGAGGCAAAGGAGGGTTGAGCCAGTGCCACAGAGAGCCCAGGACAGACCAAGATATAATGATAGGACCAGATATGTGAGGCGAAGAGAAAATCAGCGGTAAATTATTATGATTTGTGGGCATCGACTACTCGCTAAGTGTATGTTCTGTATCAGGACAAGGGTATAATACTGCTTGTTATTGTTCACACTGTTTCTTTGTTAGTGTGTAGACAATCAACTAGCAGCTTTACGATGAATTGCTTGTTATCTCGTTAACTATTGTGTTACTTTTTAATATCCTAATTTGGATTTCGAGTGGAATGTATATTTAACATATTTTGTTCTCTTTATTATGTGGTACACCCTTTTTCAAGTACTTCAAGAATTCGGGACTTCACATCGCTTCACCGATTCAGAAACTGCATTTATGCCGACTAAGGATCTATTTTATTAATTAATCAGATTTTATGATAATCTGATAGTGACTCCAATTTAAATCAAATGCACCTGGTAATCTGATATTGAGTAAGAAATGTGTATATTAAACATATTTCGTTATTTTATTGTTTTGTACAACCTTTTTCAAATACTTCAAGAATTCAAGACTTCTAACTGCTTCACCGAGTCAGAAACTGCATTTATGCTGACTAACGATCTATTTGTTTTAGATTATTAATCAAAATTTATGATAATCCCATATTGACTACAATTTAATTGGAATGCATCTGACGTGATGGATTTTTCATATAATTTGAGGTGGTAGTATGGTTAGATTGTAATATATTTTTGTAGAACCTGAAAATATAAGACAGGTCAATAAAATGGTTATTCTATCGTGTTATAAAATAAAAATTATTTTTCAATTTAATTTTTTGATATTTACAAGAAATATAATAATATATTATAAAATAATCATTAACTACTTTGTATTAAAATAAATAAACTTGGATCATTGATTTTCCATTGATTCTAGTGGATTTTGAGCATTCAATTTTTTTTCACTAAACTTATAATGACAACCTTTACCTCTTTTTAGATGTAGAGTAAGAAAAATAGGAATAAGTGGAAAATGATATTATTATTTTAATAATATTAATATGTGACTTAATAGCAATCAACTAGATTATTGAAATATATATTTAATTTGAAACTAGTATACATCATATTAAATATGTATTATTTTTATATAAAAAATAAACATATAGTATACATGTATATATTAGAATAACTTAATAGAATAACTTTATTCTACCTCTTTTTCGTAGAATAACCACTATGGAATAAGTAAAGTAGAATAAGAACTGTTATTCCAAGTTTATTCTAATTTTTATACAATCAAATGGAATAATAATTTCTACATTGATTTTATTCCTAGAATTGCTATAGATTGAGATAGTGGCTTTAAATTTGTTTTTGAGCTTTATACCCTACTTTATTTGCTATTGAAGTTCATGATATAAGTAATATATGCGTTGTCATTTTGTAAATGCTTTCTCTGGCATTATTGAGATGAAGTTTTTTTTTACACTTAGAGTTCATTTGGTAATAATTATTAGGATCATCTTTTGAAGAAAAGTGCTTATTCCTAAAAAGTTAAACTAAATACAATTTTTTATGCAAATTATTTCAATATTTCACTTCTCATTTATACATAAAAACTTTAAAAAATGTTTACTTAAAAAAACCATGTAAATTAACTTTTTAAAAAATGCTGTTTCTGAAAATAATCTATTGTCCCGTAATCATTACAAACATTGTCTTTTTTTTTTTTTT
>JAMKQA010019974.1:0-23739 GCA_024699735.1 Posidonia australis
TAGGAACCACAATGGAACCAGGACTTGCCGACGAGGTAGTGAGACCTCTAGAAATGTCGGGGACGTGTCCTTGGTTGTGGTTGCCGAGTGAGCGGTCCAGGGTAGGAGCCTCGAGACTGTGGTGGTACTGTAGGACCCGGGGTATGGTAGACCCGGACTATCCTCAATGCCAGTGCTAGACGGGTCTGAGGTTAGAGTCCCCAAGTGCTCGGGCACCAGGGCGTCAGTAAGGCGCACTCCGTGCTTGTACCAGTGAGAGTACACTTTGAGGCTGCGGCCGGGGCGGTTGAACTCCAGCGCGGGGTGGTTTACCGCGGCACTGCAGTGTAGGTGGGGTGACATGGAATCCTCACCAGCTGCTTGTGGCCAGGTCGATCGCCTGTGGCCAGGGTGATGCGACCAGATTGGAAATGAAATAAATGGAATTATGTGGTTTTGTGTGGATTTGTGGACTAGTTCCTAGCCCGGTTTGTTGTATTGTGTGTAAATGGTTTTGAATGATGATTTGGGCTAGGAAGCTAGATAAAAATGGTTGGTTTTCTCATGTGTTGAGAATAAAGGCTTTTGAAAGAGCATGAGGTTTTGAAAGAGAAAAGAAAAGAAAAGTATGAAAAGACATTGCTTCCCGAATTTTGAATTGCATGAAAAGGTTTTTGAAAATGATGTTTCTAGCAAGGTTTACTGTGCTTTTGGTGTTGTTTTTGGGGCGCGTACTGGGTGGCATTCTTGTCACTCACGCGTGTTTTCTTGTCCCCTTCTATTCAGGTGCTGAGCTGTAGGAGCAGTCTTTTCTGGTGCAAGCTTTTCGGGCCACACTTGTCGCACATAGGTCTGGGTAGTTAGTTTTATTTATTTAATATTACTATTTAGTTGCTTTTAACTGTGTTTGGGTAGTTCTCATACTATTGTGTAGCACGGGGATGTTACATATTGAAAGACTGATATGCATTTAATGAGATAGGATTAGGATTTTATGTATGGAAGATGGGTGTGGTAGTTCAAGGCATGTCAGGGTACGTGCCCAAGTCCATGCATGTTGATAAGAAGCATCGAGCCAATAATCCATGGGGTGAATGGACCGATCGACCACGTTGCATCATCTACTAACTCAAGGCATCCACGCATCCAAACTGTGATACTAGTCCACGAGTCTTAAGCACGAGAGACCCATGACAAAGCTTGTCTGCTAGATTTTGAGCCTATGTCCATGTTCGATCTAGAATAAAGGCATAAATAAATGCTAAATTGGAATAGTAATTCTGTTTAGTAAGTCAAAAAGTGGAATAAAAACGGAATAGTAATTCCTATTCTGATTTACTTATTCTAGAATAACTATTATGCAGGAAAAGTAGAATAAAATTATTCCGCTAAGTTATTCTCATACATGTATGTAAACGATGTGTTTATTTTTTGTCTAAAAATTAATACATATATAATATAATGTATACATATTTTAAACTAGATATATATCATAATAATCAAGTTGATTATTATTAATCTACGTGTTTATCACTTATTCCAATACATATTCTGATACTTATTTCACTTTTCATCCAAACCAGAATATCTCCCTATACACACTTATTTATCTTTAAAAGAAAATCACTTCCAAACTGATAGCAATACCATCAGAACACTAATACCACTTTTGTTTTATTCCTACTTATTTTATTCTACATCCAAAGAAGGGCCTAGTGTTTGAACCACGGTGGGCTTGGGCTTATGGTACTAGACTGGTTTGAGAGGTTAGGCTGGGTTTTAGGGTGTTGGTTGGGTAATGCCTCGTTGCAACTAGAGCAAACTTTTTTACGGAGGAGCATGTTGATGAATTATTACAAAATCAAGTTGTCTACACAAATTCATACCTTATTGTTTCTTTTTTTTTATATTGAATGATGTATTAAGAAAAAAATATTGGTGACATGTAGATGCTATTTTGGCTATGAAATGTAGCTTTTATGATTAAGATCATATGTAAAATGTTGCTGACATGTTGTTGCTTTTTTTAATATAGAATGATATTAAGGAAGAAATTAACTCTACTTTTCGCTACAACATGTTTTTTTATTTTTAATAATTGTATATTAGTTGTAGCATTATGTAATCATGTTATATTGTTGAACCGAACATGATAGTTGCAATACGATGTAATCATGTATCTTTGTTGTAACTTTTACTAATTATCAAAAAATAATATTGTTGAATTATGTTATGATGAATATTTAGGTTGAAAATCGAGAACCGAACCAAATTAACCGACTTTGCCAAATCGATCAATTTTTTAGCAGTTTGATTTCGTTCAATTTTAAGTAACTACATTGTTCAATTCGATTTCAATATAGGCAAAATCGATAAGTACGATTTGGTTTATAATTCTTATTAGGAACCAAATCGAGTCGAACTGTGTACACCTATAATTAGAGTTAGTGATTTGGATACTATTCGTATGCAAAACATTGGGAAAGTGATTTCTTTTTGCTATTTCCAAGATGGTGCGTTTTCATCGAAATTTCGTATTTGTAAAATTTAATTGCAAATCTCTCAATATCTTTCGATAATGACCAGAAATTAGACAAAAGTACCAACAACTTAAATTTATGAAAGTCAACAATTACGTGAATCGTCTCTCTTATGCTAACCTTCTGTAAGTAATATTAGAATAGAATTTGAGACATAGTTGCTAGAATCCATGGAGATCTGATTATCTCCAATATTGTTGGCATTTGATGCTAATTTGGAATTAAAGACTTTCATATTGTCCGAGGAAGCTTTTAAAAATTGAATCGAAAACAAACCAAAAGCGCATCAATTTCAGTTCAAATTGATTCAATTCAATTCTATCGATGCTGATGTCATCATGATGTTATTAATAAGTGAATATAGTTTAACCCAATTCAATCTGGTTTAACCCTATTTTCATATTACTTCTATAAAATATAAACAAGTTTTCAATATATAAACTTATTTTCAAATAGACCTATGAATACTCGTACATACAAATCAAGTCATATGATTCTGTCTGATCTCAAATAAAACAATAGCAATATAGTACTATGACAATATCATTTGAAATAAACTCCTTTGATCTCCAAATGTAAACAAATCTTATTTTTGTTTAAAACTGTAACGCCCTGATCCTGAGCACGCAACTAGATCACAGTATCAAAAGTAAAATTACACTAATTACAGTAAAATTAAATAACTGCAACTAAAGCTCACCTTCAGGATCTCAATGTGCGGCTAGAAGCTCCGACTCCTGCACCGGAACTCGGCTGCACCAAACTGCACCTGAAAACAAACAAGTACGCATGAGTGACATCTAAGTCACCTAGTACGCGCTCCAAATACGCAAAACCATTGAAATATCTGGAAAACTATAAAACTCAGCTTATTATTATTATTATTATTATTTTCAAAGCTCGATTTTCACTTGAAAATCCTCTTTTCCTTTTAAAATATCGTTCCCTTTTCTCTTGTTTGAAATCACATAGGAATTTAATCCCAATCTATACTCTTTTCAAAAGCCATGTTTCTTTTCTTTTCAAAACGTTTGGAAATTTATTCCAAATCACATTCTCTTTCAGAAACACCTTTGCATTTTCTTTTAAAATCTTTGGAATTCATTTTCCAAAACATGTCCTTTTCAATACTTGAGATTTCTTCCCAAAGTCACACTTTCAAATTCACATTTCTGATCAGATCCAGCCTAAAACACAATGCCTCTCAGACTCAAAACAAAATCATAAATACTGGCTGGTAACTGGTTAAAACATCATCATCATTTCATCTCAAGATTTTAGAACCATTCATAAGTCCAATCCTGGTAAAACTACATTTCTTTCTTATTCATTTCCATTTTTTCTTTATTGATGTTACCTTGATTAGGGGTAACCAGGCACACAAGCAGTAAGCGAGAACATCATTTCCCCTACCTCCATGCACTACCACGGTGAAATTCCCCGTGCGGGATGCCACCACCCCGGCCAACCGGCCTTAATTTCTTTTTCATATATGCACGAGGATACGTCTTTGTCTGACGCTCCATCGGTGACCCGAACAACTAAGTACAATGACTCAGGCTCAGCCTACACCATCGGTGACCCGAACAACTAGGTTCAATAACCTAAGCTCAACCTACACAATCACGAGCTTGGTGACCCGAACAACTAGGTATCACGACCTAGGCTCAGTCTACACCGTCTCAAGCTCAGCAACCACAGTCGTGTCTGGCAACTGATATCATTGGAGCCTCATACTCCCACCACGTTGTCGACACCAACCCCCGTGGTTCTTTAACACATTATTAGTGTTTTATTTTCAAAACTCTTTAAGCTTTTCTTTTCAAAACCATTTCCATTTCATTCTTTTCGTTGCAAGAATCTATTTCCATGCAACACCTGACCCTCCACTGAGGTCCTGACTTAATTCATGAAAAACCATGTGCTTTAAAATCATAATTGGGTCTCATGCCCAAAAACCACACAAAATCAACCTTTTTGTTCATTTATAGGATCTAAAACCCAAAACCATGCCCAAATCTATTTATGTGGGTTCCACATTCCTTTATGTCATTACATGGGGAAAACAACAACATATGCTAAACATCCATTTAAAACCTTTCCTTTCCATTTTATGATCACATTGTAAAATTCAGGGCCAGGGCAAAATCGGCAGACCGAATCAAGTTCGGTATACCGAAAACCCCTAACTCGGTAGACCGGATGATTTCGGCCTGCCGAAAACAAGTATTTTGGCTTAATCTGACAGAGATTCGGTATTCCGACTTCAATTTGGCCTGCCGAATCGCCCGAAACCAGGGTACCTCTCTTATTCCGGACGGCGAAAATCGCCCAAGGTGGGAGTCTAAATCGGACCCCCCAAACACACATCAAAATTTTCGAATAAATCATGAGGCGTAGACCCTTAAGTCTACTTCAAAACCCCTCAATCCATTCATGATTTCACTAACCATACAAGGAGATACAAATTGTCAAAGAGAACATGCTCAGAGTTAAACCTTAAAACATTTAAGGCATTTCTCTAACAAAAACCCATGAAATTCATACAACCTAGCATGATCTCTACACATTTCCATCATTCCTACTATTTTTCTACAATTTTACATGCATTTATCTCGATTTTTCATGCATTAGGCATATCCAATTGAAAGCATGGAAACGAGGTAGGAACGAGGTCGCGTACATCCGATGGCACCCCAGCGATCCTCCCGCGCTCCGGCAAGCCTCCTCGCGCCCCCGAGAAGCCTCGACAAACCTCGACCTCCAACGGGCGCTCCTTCTTCTTCTTTCTCTTCTTCCCAACTCGTCTCCCTCTTCATTGCCTCCTCCTCTACTCGAACTCCTGTCCTCTCTATATCTTCTCCTCCTCCCACAAGTCGCCGACCATCCATCCCGTCGGAGGGGACGGGGAAGCACGGGTAGTGTCGTTCGCGACACGGGTGAGGGTGAGGGTGAGGAGAAAGAAGAAGAGGACGTATGCCCGTGAAGAGAGAAAAGAGAGAGAGAAAAAGAAAGGAATAAAAGAAGAAAAAATAGGCACGTAAATCGAGGTGACTGTGCATCCTCAAATTGAACTCCACATTGGTCTCAAATCACAAACAGTTGCACAAAAAGCCAACCACAAGCTCACACATCCAAGAAACAACATATTATCCATTAATAAACTATTTATATAACATTACAATTAATTACATGGTTTACAATTAAAAATAGATAATCAGTCCAGATGTTACAAAAACAATCAAGTCATACAAAATGATAAATATGGAGCCAAAAGATTGTTCAAAAATGAACACAGGTATCGTGAAAAAATAATCCAAAGATTTCAAGCATAAACATATTGCAAGGTGGTATTGTTGGTTATGGCTAGGTGGTGGTGCTCCTCCATTGATGGTGGAGGATGTCGCCCACTCATCCAGTTGCTATTGGTGCTCCTTTGCTGATGGTGATGTCAACTGTGGCAACGTGGTGGTGGAGGGGCAAGGGGGAGGAGGAGGAGGAGGAGGGCGACATACTGGTGGTGGAGGGGTGAGGCGAGAGGAGTGCAGCATGGGGGTTGTTGCCAGTGATGCTCCTCCGTCGTAGTGTTGTCACCATGGTGGAGTGGTGGGGAAGGGGCAGGGAGGAAGAGTGCAGTGTGGGAAGAGGACAACCGCAAGTAGGTTGTTAGTGGTGATCCACCGATGGTGAGTGGCAGCAAAGAGGGGGAGGACCGAAGGGGCAGGGAGGAGTAGGGAAGTAGGTGCTGGGGGGGATTGTGTTTTAGACTTTTAGCCCCTGTTTGGTTGCTGAATAAACACTGGAATAAGCCCAGGATTAGAGTCATAATTTTGTTTCTCTTATTCTGGTATACCTATTCCGCCGCAAGTGGGAAATAGCCTTATTCTGCTCGAGTTATCTGATCAACATTTTACGTTGTATCTTCTTCTCATCAATACAAAAAATTCTCCTCTTCCGATCGCCATCTATTTCAGCAGCTTCTCGCCTCGATCACCACCTCAACACCATATCAGAAAATCGAAAAAGGAATGAAGAGAAGAATTAGAATACGAAAAAGAGGAGCTGAATAGCAAGACGAGCACTCTCATTCTTTATGGCCTGGATGGAAACCCATATGCCATTCACACCACCAACCAGGAAATGGAATGATGATGATTTGAGAA
Source organism: Posidonia australis (assembly GCA_024699735.1). Classification (NCBI taxonomy): domain Eukaryota; kingdom Viridiplantae; phylum Streptophyta; class Magnoliopsida; order Alismatales; family Posidoniaceae; genus Posidonia; species Posidonia australis. The sequence continues at coordinate 6,683 of JAMKQA010019974.1, forward strand.
GGAAGTGGCATGTAGGAAGCAAAAAAAGAAGAGACAGAGAGAGAGAAAAAAAGAGACGAAGGAAGGAGAAGTCACGATGAAAAATGTTTATTTATATATTTTTATACTCTACCGACACATGAGAGCAGACACTGGCGTGCAAAAGAAGGATGTGTCATAGTTTGAGACGTATTTGCCGGACTGCCACCAACAGGCATTTTATGCAATTTGTCATGTCATCACAAATTTTATACAATATTATTTATTTATGAAATCTTATTTTGTATGATTTTAAATAAAATAATATTAATTTAAAAATAACATTTTTTTAATATGATATATTGTTATTCCATACTGTATTAATGTACATATATCTCAATACTTATATAGATTGATTGTCAAACTAAAATAACTTCCAATACATACTTATTCACCTTAACAATTCTTTTACATCCAAACAGAATAGTAATTTCAACAGAATAGTAATTCTAATAGAATATTAATATCACTTTCCACTTATTCTCACTATTATTATTTTACATCTAAAGAATGACCTAGGATTTTGGTTTTTTTTTCCCTCCTTCATATATGGCCCAAAATTGAATGGTTTAACCATTCAATTCAACCGCTAATTCGCCTGTTTCCAAATGAACCGGCTGGTCCAGTTTGGTTTCAAAACCATGGTCTCAAGCACTGACAACTGAAATTGACAATGGAAGGGAGCTTCGATATCATGTGTGTACGATGATAATGACATGGTCACTGGTATGATGCCAACGTGCCACCACAACCACGATTTACATGTGCTCTCACCAGACAAGAAAGGGCACTGGTTGAGCAGTTCCTTGCACGCCAAGTCGTTTTCTTGCCCACCAAACTTTCTTTAGTATGGTAGAACAGACCGTCAAAAGAATGTTAGCAATGGCTGGCAAAATTGGGCTATTGCAACTCAAAGAGCTGAAACAGGCCCATAGACTCCTTTGAATTTTATTGGGCTGATTCCCCATAGAGAACATACCATGAAGGGTATCCTCACACATCTGTAGAGGACAGTCAGAATGCACTGCTTGATCATTTGGGTGGAAGCCTTGTACTAATGTAAAAGACAGGGCAAAGATGAAATAGATATATCATATACCTCTACTCAGATGCATAATGCTACGTTCTTTAAATTAAGAATGGCACATATTGGTAAAGATTAGTGTATCATTGCAACAAAACAACTCCGAAACTACAGAAATGATATCAGAAATCCGATATCACATATCATTTGTGTACCGTTTCATAAACCCAAAATTACATCTCATCTGTGTACGGTTTACTCGCATCACTTTCATGAGATGATGTTTTAGGCTTCTTCTTTTTAATACCGTGGAAACCCCCCTTATTTGACTAAAACTAACAACCAAACGGTGACAGAAGGATACTTACCCAAATAATATGCCCTACATGATTACTACCAGCTAAATTAGGACCAGAGAATTCGAATCCTTGGACTCAGGAGGATAGCATCATCCCCCACTTCTAACAACCAAACCATATCCTTTTGGGTATGTTTTAGCATTTACTAAATCATAGAACTTACTAATGCTGAATGTGAGAAAAACTAGCCCAGATAAATTGGTATCATCACGGCTTATGAATAAAGGTCCTAAGAATGACAGCAGTGAATGACAGAAAATGAGGAAAGAATGCATGCAAACCTGATTGAAGACCCACCATACCATCTTCAAATGTCACCTATCCCGTGCATGAGATGGAACTTCCAAGAAGGTAAGACATTTCCAGTAAATAACGTTATCTGCTATACTATAGAATACAAATCCATACGCTGAAATACCTTAAGGTATGCTTGGGAAAACCTACTTGTCTCCCAGCTTTAACCATAAAATATTGGCATTTCCGCATCATTAATCAATATAGACTATTACCAACAGCAAAAGAAACATGTGAAAGGAGATTTTGAAAAACCATACGCTCTATTCCAATCACCAGCTGATCATTGACAAGTACAATAAAAAAAACTGGATAAATTAATGAGGGAGAGACGAAATGGAGAAAACATTGAGACAAAAAACATAAGAAAAGACCAAGAAAAGAACACCAGCAAGAGCAGATTTAAAACAGAAAACACAGAAACAACATTGAAATAGCATAAAATAGAAAATGTTCAATGTGTACTTTCAGGAGAATGATGTATCCAGCTTAAATTTACCCTACAATCTGGCATTATAGCCTCACATCCCAGAGGACCCTCGGCACAGCCGTCAGCACTATAAGTGATATTGGCCTGCCCATCCTGGGGAACACCCTCAACACAACTGGCAGCACTATTAATGATATCCGACTGCCCATTGTGGGCAGCATCCTGGGCAGCACTCAGGATAGCACCTTGATCCACTTTAGGATCACTTGAGTCATTGGCAACGCTTGAAAGATCATCTTGATCTGCTTTAGGTTCACTCAGGTTATTGTTGTCATCTTGTTCCATGCTACTACAGGCATTGTCACTTGCCAATAAATTCGCTTCACAAGAGATTTTTCCAATTGGCTCAATTTTATCTACCTCAGAAATTTCAGAGGTATCCATCTCCTCCTTCAACTGAAGGTCTGAAGAAGGGGTCTTTGCTTTCACCTCATTATCCTTCCTATAGAGTGACAAGGCTCTCTGCACATGCCAAAAGTGTAGAATTAGCATGACAACATGACAGGTAAAATTAAAATGGCAAACGTATATGGGGAACACACAAAATAGGAGCAATGGAACATGCCAAATATCAAGTTGATGACATTGAATTAACTTATACCTGGAAAACATCATCAGTTAGGGCAGGGAACAGAGGACTTCCAGCTCGACTGGATATCGCCACTGCAAAGTTAACTCCACCAACATTCTGAATTAGGGGAAAACCAATACTTACATCATCAAAACAGATTACTGGAAATGTAAATAAAAACTCCCTCTTTGTTATTGATTTAATAACTTATCAATAAAAAGGAAGATCATACCTTATCCATAATGTTGACGTCATTGGTTGTATCACCTTTATTTTCAACTGTTTTAGTCCATTGTTCATACAATTCTGGGCTTGCAAGATCAAGTGAAATATCAAGTTTAGAAAGACAAGTGCTACAAAAAGCAGCACCGCTATATAGATTAGAAGGTACAGGTGTATTGTCAAGTGCAGTCTTTGGAGAAGCTTCCTTGACATTCTTTGCTGAATGATCATCATTGGTTCCTTTCACTTCTTTAAATTCAGGCTTAGGCTGCTCGTTTGGTGTTTGATGGCCAGATTGTCCAGTCCAAGCTTCATCTTCTAAAACATGCGTTGAAGATACAATTTCCTTGTCAGAAGTAAGATACGGCATGCTTGTATTACCATTTTGGCCTTTCAGGAGATCACTGCTCATCTCTGAACCAGAATTGTTGATAAGATGATTCTTTTGTTCCCACTCTGACCTACAATGCATGTAGGAACCATCATTGAATATGTTGTTACTTCCATCCCACCCTTGCAGGTTAGGAGGAAAAGGATCATCCACCAGATTCCGCCACCCAAATGGGCGACCGTGGCCAGAAAACCTGTCAGAATTTTCATTCATGTGAAAAGGATTGCCACTTTGATTTAGATCCATGGGTGGCCTAATACCAAACATTGGAGCAGGGAATGGTTGTACAACTGGGTAAAATCCACCAGGTGGTGGTCCATGCTGGAATGGAATGAAGCCATTTGGAACAGGTGAAGACCAGTTTAAGACTCCTTTCATAGCATTTCCATGTCCTCTTCCCATATTAAGATCCCCTATCCTTTTATACCGATTGTTAGACTTCCGTTCCCCTGCCTGGAATCTATCCCCATCTGAACCTGAAACTGGACTGCACATGCCATGTCTAACAGAAGATGATGGACGAAGAGGGCTGGGTGAGCAACTGGAGAAGTGATCAGTCCTGTTATAGGATACTGAACCAACAGGAACAAACTCGCTGATGGGCAGCTCCACTTGGGAATTGACATTTGAAGCCTCCTGTTTCTCCCGACGAAAATCCCGCTCCTTATTTTCATTAGTGGGATATCCTCTTCCATCCTTGGGATAACTAGTTCTCTGTTCCACTTCTTCAACGTCAGAATGACGCACTGCATCCACTCTGTTTGAGTACCTTCTACCACTACCTGAAGACGGGACCCTTTCACTTAACTGAATAGGTGAAGGGTGGCCATCAGCTCGTGGTGTTGTCTGAAGCTGAGAAGAAGCTGCTGAATTTTCTATGAGAAAATCATCATGTGGACGTTCCTTTGGTGTAGATTTCCTCTCCATACAGTGGGACTCCAAGACTCCCAAAGAAGCAGAATTGATATGCTTCATTGATTCACAAGGAGGGTCTCCAGAAGCAGGATTGATGCGCTGTCTCTCTTCAGACCATGACTTACCATGTGTAGCTTCAGCCTGTTGCAAGCTTCTGCATGGGAAATGATACATCAAATAAATTGCAAATAAAGTGTTGGATATTTTGTCAAGACCAAACATCTAAACAATTAAAAATGCACATATTGTTTGGTAGGTACCACCAATTCCCTGTCAGATACAACAATGACAATTATGCCTTACTCTCACTATGTGGGGTTGGCAACAAGAATCTGTCCTCTCAATTTATTTCCATCCAGTGCTAGCACTTCCTCCGTCAAAAACTTGGGCATTATAAAATTCTCTAGGATCTAACTTTCTAAATAAAGATAAAGTGAATACAAACAGGCAGTGAAAAATCCAGAATGTGGAACCTCGTGTCATGAAAGCAAAAAGTCTATGGCCAGCAGCCTCTTAAACAATTTTGAACTCATCAATACTGCAGCTTTCTTTCTTCATTGCCTTCTCGCAACACAAAAAGGATATACTGTAAGGGGATATGGGCAAGGAAAAACACATGCATAATTGGTAACTCTACCATGATTCACGGAAAGGAGGTACATGGGTTGTATTGGCATGTTCTTGCAATTTTCATTTTACCTTTTCAATGTCAATTCAAAGCCTGGGAAAGAGTATGTCTAGAGTCAACTACGGATCATTACATCATTTTCCATGTGCAATGAAGACCCTGAGCAAGGACGAATGACTTGACTCAAGTTATAAGGGTTACAAGGGAACAAAAGAAGATGTAGGAGCTTAATCCCATGTACAAGGATCCCTGCGAGGCAAAAAGACTATTTATATACCAACTTTTAAAGAAGAGAGGACCAAACCTGATGACATAACTTCATCAACAAAAAAAGCATATTATGGTTCACAAAGGCATTCTCAAAGCATGGTGTAATTTAATGCATGTGTGGCTCAAAATAAAGAAAGCTGAATACCTGTATTCATTCTTCGCAACTTGAGAACTCGAATTGGGAGATTTCACTGGTCGATTATTATCTGCACTGTCCTCAACTCTAGGTGTCTCTGGCCTATCTCTATCGTCAGTCACTTCAACTTTACGGCTATCAAATATGTTATTTTCCACCATACAGTGCTCCTTTGCATTTCGGGATTTCAGATCATTATGCACATCAATATGATCAGAAAATCTCTTCTTTTCCCTGTTGTCCCTATGTTTCATACTATATTCATCAACATAAGGACTACTTTCATGTCCATTGCCTTCAATCCTACTCTTATTATGATTCCCACTAGCATGGTCCCTTGAAGACCGACCATCTCGATGTTTGTCATATCGAGTTTTTTCAACCCTTTCAAAATCTTCCCGATACTTTTCTCTGTATCTTTCCTCTTTATATTTTTCATCCTTGTAACTACCATTTCTCACACGATCATCTGTGGATGACAATTTCTTTTCAATGATATCCCTATCATCTTGATATCGTTTTTCTTTTTCTCCATAGTAATCTTTTCTCCTTATTTTTTTTGGCGCATCTTTATCTAAATCAGGGTTGTGAAGCTCATCAGGTTCCCGTCGGTCTGTAAGCAAAAAAAAGATACGAATCAATTAAAAATAACAGTATGACTAACAAGTTGTTGGCCAGGATGGTTGTGCGAATATCAGAAGTTCTCAAAAACAAGTTAAAGATGCTTCGAATAACAAAAGTAATTCAGACACAGTACAACATGTAATGAGAGGGAAAAAGGATTCCAGTATGGAAGAGCCCCCTAACCCCCCACCCCAAAAACAACCTCACCGAATACTAAAAAAATACAAAAATAAATAATTGAAATGTGCCCCAAAGAAGGATATGGTTAAACCATTAAAGTTTGTGAAGGTGCACCTCTATAAGAACTTGGCAAAATTGACAAAAACATAATTTATCAAGAAGTAAGATGGGATTACAAAGACGAATAAACCACCTTGGTAGATAAAACATGCACTGATCTCTTTGCATAAGACAACTGTAAGCAATCTACCAGTAACACTCAATATAAGAGCTAAGCAAAGATGAAGGTCACACAAAAAAATTATTCATAGATAATTAAAACACAGTAGATTCATATAGATTTAGGTAAAGATAGTGCATGTACTTTTACCATCAACCATGTGCATTAACCAATGAAATGTGTACAAAAATACAGACCCTAGACTCCAGAATTTAAAAAACACTAATTGACATGACAACTCCGGTCTCCAGAATTAAGCAATTTTTCATCGAATGTGAGATTGAAGATCGTGCACCATTGAAATATGTCCTCCATAATATTTTAAGAGAAAAGGAATCAGATAATCGAATATTGGAAGCAAAAATGCAGAAAATTAGGAGCTCACTGCAAGTCTCTCAATTAAGTCCATCCCAAACAATATTTTGAAAAATAATTACAACATTCTCTCCGAAAGTATATGATTGATTTACAAAAAAAAAATTAGAAAAAATGTTGATTTTTATTATTTTTTATCAATCCAAAGTGCAAAAAATATCATCCATATCCTGTGAATATTGGTTCAGTGTAAACAAACCATTTGGATTCCAATAATTTAATTTAAAAAAACTTCTAATCAACTACCAATATGACATCAATCTTCTAAGTGTCAAATTCATGGTGAGTTAATTTTGACACAAGAGGATCTAATGATTTAGAAAGTCAACTATTTGACAACAAAATTACTAAGTTGTTGTCAAGTTGAAGTCTACCTTCCAATAGTATTGACAAATCCATAATCAGAATGTCAGACAATTTTAACATAAGAGTATCATAAGTCATGAAAGACTAGCTTATTAGTAGAATAAACTGTGAAGAACCACCACAATTTTCAATAAATTTCGGGAAAATCTAGACAAATAAAGGAGAGAGAAAGTTTGGTAAAAAAAATTGAAATCTCTTACTGAGTAACATGCATTACGTACGGTTAAAAAGCAACATTATGCACAATCTCCATAAATTTAAAGTTGTATTTTTAATCCATAAAAGGTGACGCCCTGGTCTAATAATAGTCCCAAAAACATATGATACCAAAGACCAAAAAAAATATACTAAAAGAGCAGTTCTGTTGTCAAAACAAAAGTTGTCAGGCCTCCAAAATGCCCCAGGCTGGAGGTAAGTTGTTAGCCAGATTGAAGTGAAGGCACAAATTTAAAATACAACAAAAACTATAATATGAAAAGAAATGAGCCAAATAATGACAACATCAAATTATACCCAATGTTCAAGACAATTTGAAAGCGTGAAGTGTTGACTATGTAAACATAGTTGCAGCAACTTATGTAAAGAGGGAAGAGCAGAAAACGTGGATGGGGAAAAAAAATTTATCCTATCCAATTGAGTGTTGCATAGGACCAGAGCGACCAATACAGCGGCCGGGCAACCATCTACTTGAACCAGGTCACCAAGATGACACTCCTATGTGTCACCTCATATGGCCAGCTCACACACCTAGGTGAGCCATCTTAGTAATGCTGCTAGTGAACAAAATAGTTGATGAATTTAGCAGGTAGCTAGACCCTTACAGTTTAAGTACAAGGCAATAAAAGGAGGCAACACAATAATTTCAGGTGAGCTCACCTTGACATATTGCTTATTTCCAAAATTAGTTTAAGTTTAACTCAGAAAATATTTTATAAGGACCCTTACATTTTAAGTACAATTCAAAAAAAGACAGCACAATAATTAATACATTAAAAGTTAGAAATACAAAATCTACCCAAACATTTTCATTAATTGAGAAAGTGGGGTCTTATGAATTTCGTTGAGCTTCATATTCGATTGTTAGACTTTGATGCTCTAGACACGGGGGAAGATAGCCACAGAACTTTCAGTGGCGACAAAGATAGAGATCCACAATTGATTTCTATAAAATGATCCAAATTAACAATGTGGAACGTTTGATGATCATATGTTTTGTCATGCCCACGTTTTGGGGAATGTAGGCTTCAAGGATGCATTTTTTACGTCATTCCTTTCATAAACATTACTGTATTGCTTGAGTTCTTTTAGGCCTTCCTTTTTTCCAAAAGGGCACATAAAGTGGCCTTAATGAAGATAATTCCTAGCCCTTGAGTCCTTCTTGGTGCCAAACACCCTTTTTATCAACCTAGTAAATTCCATTATAATACTTTCTCACAGCTTCACACACAGACCAAACTCTTCTGGTTGTGGTTGCTGGTATACCAACCCAAGGCAGAATGGATGCTTGTTGTCCATCTTGCATCATCCATTCATGGCTAGAAGAGAAATTATTATTGTTTCTTCATGTGATCAGTTAATTGAGAGATCATTGAACTGGGAGGTCCAAGGTCATGATGGAATCATAGATGCAAGAGCATAGTAGGTTCTCTGAGCCAACAAATTATAACACAGGATTCAACATGTATAGTTTTGCCAATGTACCAGACTATCTGATTTGAAGAGCTTATAGTGCAAAGTTCATTTCTCCAGAGTTCATACCATAGAAAGAAAGGGTACATATCATAGTGTTCCATTTCTACTGTTTATGAGAAAAAAAACTCCATATCGTCAATCCCACATAGAGGGATAAAGGCATAGTGGTTGCAAGGAAAAATTCAATACTACAACTTATGAAAAACAAGTACATATACTGTCTTATGGTTAAAACCTTATTCCCAAATTTTTCTTCTCTTATCAAATAAATGTTTGATTTCATCCTATGAAAAGCATTACAATTTGCATAGTTCCTTTGCTGAATTATTAGATCCTTTCTAGTACTCTTTTCTTCCTATTGGATACCATTAGCATGGTTCAACGAGCAACAATCTTGTGCTATCCATAATAAGTATTATCAGAAAGCTAAAGCTGGACATAAGTGTGGTCCATAATGTTTTTCTCCTTGCTTGGTTTTTAATGGTACTGTGTTCGTTCTCCAGTGGATTTTCTAAATGCTACTTTCAACTGTTCAAAATATATTATCAATAAAAACCAAGAATCAAGGTAGAAGATTATCTTACCAGTATTCTGCAGATTGCCTTTCACCGGACACTCACCATCACCCAATCTGGAGCCACTTTTTCTATTTGCAAGGTCACTGGACCTCTCCCGGGCAAAATCTGGGACCTCTCTCCCCAAACCATGTTCTCTTTCCGTGTCCTCTACTTGTTCTCTGCTTCTTTTCATCCTGTGTTCCCTATCCCTCTCTTGCCTATGCTCCGTATCTTTCTCCAACCGGCGCTCCCTCTCCTTCTCCAACTCACGTTCTCTGTCCTTCTTGGCGTCGTGATCCTTCCTCCTATCAGTCAAATACTCCCTATCCCTGTCTGTGGCACGTTCTCTATCTATTTCCTTCACATCACCATGTTGGTTGGTTCTCTCAGACCGGCTCAAATCCCTCTCCGACCTCCGCTTACCCGATTCATCTCGATCACTACTACTCCTCTCCTTCCCTCCCCCAGACCCATCATGCCTCCTACTCGACCTCTCCTTCCAATCACCACCACCCGATCCCTTCGCCTTCGCCATCGCTACCGCCACTTTCTCCTCATCCACCATCACCGCCTTCCCATCCCCCCCATCCCCATTCCACCTCTCGACAACAACAAACAAATCCATCGACTCCTCCCCATGTTTCCCACCAACAACACCGTTCTTCTCCTCAGAACCCTGCAGAAAGGAACCACCTTTCCTCTTCTCCAACCCGGAATCCTTCGAATCCCTCGCCCCGGAGCCGGACCCAGCAGCATCGTCCCTCCTCCTCTCCTCCGACGACGAATCCGACCTCTCCCTCGCGTCACCCCGGGAGCTGTTCCGCCTGTGCTGCCTGTGCGACTTGTGGCGTGAGCTCCGCGGCATTTTTCGTAGATACGCAATTCGAAAAATCCCAAGTTTCCTCCAAAAAAACCAGCTTTCCTCAAAAAGATCCCAACTTCCAACAGAAATTGATGCGAGCACCGCAGAAGAAAAGGAAGAATCTGGAATTAGAAAAAAAAAGGATCCGAACTTTGCAGAGGTAAGAGGAGGAAAACCCTAGTATCTTCAGGGGAAACGGTGGCGGAGGGGCTGCAGTGGGAGGTTGGAGCCGGAGTAAAGCTGAAAACCCTCGATTGTTTGGGACGAGAGGGATCAAGATTGGAATCGGGTCCGATGAAAGGCGGCGGCGGTGGACTTGCGGAAGGAAAAGACTTTACTAGCCTTATCTTTCTAATGGGTGGAAGATGTGGGATGCGTTGGAGTAGCTATAGTTACATATTGATAGATTTTTTTATTTATTATCAATTAATTTTGAATTAGTTGCTTATATTTTAATATAATATTAGAAAAAAAAAGATTTAAAGGGATCTAAATTTACATACATCTAATCATGTTTAAAAGAGTATTTGTTTTAGTTAAAAGAGTCCACTAGTAAGAGAAAGTATTGTAATAATCTTATATTAGAAAAAGTGAAGACAGAATTTGTAGTTATATATGAATGGATATCTCTACTCCTTGTAGTTATATTTTGAATTGGATATCTATATTTCAATAGAGTAGAGGGTAGAACAGAGAACAGGTACATAAGGCTTTTTAAAAATAAAATCTAAATATATAATTAGTTAATCTATAAAATAATCTATTATATGTTAAAGTTTCATCATAATCTAAGTTATATTCATTGTTAATTTTTAATCTAAAATTTCACGATTAACATTTAACAAAGCGTGTTGAATTTTAAGACTTTTAGATCAATGGTTAATAGTTGTAATTTAAATGAAAATTTCATCATGTATTTATAGATATATAATAAATACATCCATATAGTTATATTTTTTTCTCTCATGTATTTATTTTAATAAAATAAGGTGCCTACAACAATATTAGCTGGAAGCACTAATAGGAAATCCCAACCCATAAATAATTGGTATTATTAAAGCATTTCTGTTCCTTTGGAGGTTGTAGATGAATATTCCAAGGTTTGTTTGACAATTAAAGTGGATTATCAATTTTCTATTGGGATTTTTGCTTGAATATCCTTCGAATATAACTTCTTAAATAATTAATCATAGCCATAATGCCCTTGTGGTTAAGAGACATTGGAAAAAGTTGTTAGCTCCATTTTTCGATCATTAAAAAGATTATTTTGCCTCTATTACTTGTATATCCTTCGAAAATGTGAATTCCAACATTTTTTTTTTTTTGAATAATTGTGTCTTCGTAGGAAATAATGGTAGAAAACAACTAGGATTACGACTAGAAGAAAATAAATATAGAAGATACTTATAAATAGGTAAGAGTATTTTTCATCTTTTCAGTACCTAGGTTAGACGATAACTATAAATTGATGATTTGTGGTAACAACAGACTAACAAAAGAGTATGTAAGTATAATGTTAATTTTTATGATGGCCTATAAATAATTAGTTATTTTAGAAGAGTGTGCAAACCATTTACTATATTTTGGAGGATATTTAAGTAAAAATCCCTTTTTTTATGTTATAGTAAGCTCATATAAAAAAAAAGGTTTTTTTTTATTTCAATATCCTTGTTAAAAGCCATATTGTCGTCCATGCACCTCTTATAACAAAAATTACCACTATACACTTAATAAGCTTAACAACTTACCTCTGATTAGTCTAAAATAAAATGACGCTAACACCTAACATTAATGTCTATTGAAATAACTTTATTGATTTTGTAGATTTTACAAAACCCCTTTACAAACAATAATCTCCATACACTTATTAATCTCTCTTCTTCTCCTGGTTCCTTTTCTTCTTTCTCTTATTCTTCTCCTACCAACCGAAAGATGGAAGAGTAGTAGAACAAATCACCAACTCTCTTGTACCGAGGAAAATGAAGTTGTCCATGCTCAATTGAATGAAAAAACCCTGGTGAATACTAGAACCAATCCAATCTTGGCTTTGTACATTTAGGATCGAACAAGTCAATCTCGAGATGTGCCATCTTGGATGCTGCAAGCTCGAATGGAGTGAACATGAAGTAGGGTTCTTGATAGCTTTCGACAGATGTTCTACAAAAATTGCCAAAGTAATAAAGTTGTGGCGCCTTTGATGGTGTGTGACACATCGTATCATTGTCAAACAAATTAATAATTTACTTTGATTATCAAACAAACCTTAGAGTATTTCATCTAAAACCTCCAAAGGAACGAAAAAAAGATTCATATCTATATCAATTCTCATAACTATATAGCATCTATATATTCTCTAAAAAACAAAAGGAAGTACAGATATAATATCAAATGATTCATATCTGTAATTGTATCGATATCCAAACTTTCGACATCAACCTTGATTTAGCTAGCATTTGTCTGCCACTCCCACTAGCTTCACTGGCTTTTTTGTCCACTTGGATATGACATTGTTGTTACTCTAACTATAGTCTTCCATGTACAAATTTAGGTGTAAGTGTATGAGATCAAACTTGTTAATCCATTTGACCTTAATTGTTTTTTTAAAGTATAGATTAGAAAAACCAAATCCACTAGACCTATTAACCCTAATTCTTAACAGTGTTGGACATATGATCCAACCCATTAATCCTTTAACATAGGATTTTCTTTTAATAAATTTACAGATATAAATAGAATCAAAACATATTTTCCTAATATTATTGACTTAGTATATGATATGTTTTGTATATATCTTTTTCGCTATAACAAGCATAAAGTTTTTGTATTTTGTATAGATTGTTAGTTAACTACTATTAGATCCTACACTTTTAATGTTTGAAACATATTTATTTGGATAACGTAGTATACAAATCTGTATATCATACAGTTCATGTTTGTACATAGATTAATTTATCATTTTATTATATATTGATCCGTTAAGTCATCCACAACTTATTACTCAAATAGTTTGGATCCGATCACTGGTCAAACCTTTGACCCATAACCCGTTACCATTCCTACCAGCAAACGCTGCCTCAGGGACGGGTCTGACGTGGACGAACTCGACTCATAGATCGCATTCCACGTGTCGTGGAAGACCTAAACCCACCCCAGTCAAGATACGTGCAGCAGAGAGTGAGTCGGACGTGCATCGTCCTCATGGCAAAACGCCACATGCGTCTTCCCCCACGCAACTCTCACACCACCTCCACGACCTCCTCTTCTCCTCCCCCAACTATTTATACCCAACTCCCCCTCCCCTTCCCCCTCACATGGCTCTCTGCGGGGCAGCGGCTGCTGCATCGATTCCTTCCATCACAAGGCCGGTAGATCACCACCTCTTCTTGCCCAACACGAGGAGGACATGGACGAGGAGGACGAGGAGCGGTGCAGAAAGAGTGAGGTGCTCGTCGGAAGCGGGTTCGTCGCTCAAGGGAGGTGATGCGAGGAGGGTGGTAGAGGAAGAGGTGGATTTGGGGCACGTTCTGAAGTTTGATATGAAGGATTTCTCTGTTTGCGATCGCGTCAGCGTTGGGCTTGCCGGCAAGGTATGGGCAGAGAGACTGGATTTTTGTGGTGGATTTGGTGTTTTTCTGATGTCGATCGTGATGGGTTTGTTGTGTTTCTGGTTGTGGTAGGCGGATGAGGTGATATTCGAGGCTGTGGTTACCGATCCCGAGAGGTATTGTTTGTTTTTTTTTTTTTCAGGATTGTGTGAACGGGATTGAAGGTTTGGGTCTTTCTTGTGAATTTGGCACTGTTGCTGTTGTTGGGCAGTCCTTTGTATAACACTAGAGTGGTGCTCCGGCAGCTCACGTCTGTGCAAGCGAAACGGAGAGGCCGGAGGGCTTTACAGGTGAGACATGGGCATGTTTTTTTTTCGTTTTGTAAGTAGTTATCGAGACGACGATGATGATTGTATTTGGATTAAAATGTGGTGGTTGGTAATGGTGTGAGACAGGTGCTGAAGAGGTTAGCGCGACGCCAGCTGATGTATCACTCTTATGCTATGCAAGTGCATGGGTATGTTTCTCTTCCTAGTGGTGAAGAGCGTGAAACATTTACCCTGGTTCATGGGGTAAGTACCCCAAAGAGTCGCACTTTATTCATTTTCCTGATAGCTTGCAAATTGACACGATTGCCCTGGTTGTATGCACAGTACCATGGCAGTTACTCTTTAAGACACTGGCTTCGGATCTCTGATTGGCTTCCAACACTAGAGGCTACTCTAGCTCTTGATGAAAAGTCGGTTAGGAGGATTGGAGATGATCGTATAGGAGGGCCTGCTGTCACTCGGCAGTTGCGACTAACCAGGATTCTGATGAGAGATATTCTGATTGGTGTAAGTTTGTATGCAAACCAACCGATTTCAAAAACTATCTTTGTAATTTGAGGAACCTTATGATTGTTATTCATTGCTAAGCCATTATAGCTTCAAATGTCTTTCTGCAGGTGAATTACTTGCACTGTCACGGACTTGCCCATACAGAGTTAAGGCTTGAGAATGTGCATATAAGCCCAGTAGATAGACATATCAAAGTAAGCTAATTGGGCTGACAGTAACTATTTTCAGTCAGAAACTTCAATTCTAATAATAATTTAGTGGAGCATGTTGTATGTTATGGAAATGCCATCAACCATAGACCAATCATGCATCCATTTTTCTGGCTAACAAAGGTTAAATGGTTAATGGAACAAAGCATAGCTCATTCGTTACATAACTACTACTCCAACTGGGGGATTGCGACTTCAAACTCCAATGAGTATAGAACATAAAAAGAAAGTTAGCGTTTATTGGTCTAGTTTACACCCTGTGTACACACATTGCCAGAAACTAGTAACATGGACACAATCATAACTCCGAAGGCATGGAAAGCATAAATGTGCTGATCACTTGGGACCATGTGATACTTTATACTTCAGTTCTTCAGTTTTATATTTGGGACCATGCATACCAAAATTATCTCCTGCCTTATACTTCAATTTGTAAATAGGTGGGTATCCTCGGAAATGCTGCTGATTTCCATGACAAGAATCTGGATAGCACGAGGGATGCAAATCCTGATAGAAGACGACTAATGATCGCATATGACATGAGGTAGGTTGGTATAGATAAGCTTATATAAGTATTATGCTAGCATTTTTTCCCTATAAGGTCTGATTTAAATTCTATGTCCTCTTTATTGTCTAGATGTGTCGGATTCATGATGGCTAAAATGGTGTTAAGAGAACTCATGGACCCTGAAGTATTCTCACCATTCAAGTCTTTTTTGTATGAGGTAGATTTGTCAAAATCATTTATCTTTAAAGTAATTATTTCATGCTTACCTTGTTTTCTTGGTCTCTTGGGAATGACTAAAGACATCAAAGATTTGGCATACCTGTTGACGACCTGACAATGGTGTGCTTTGGATTAAATTCTTGTCGAGATGAATATAATATTGTTAATACTTCCATTTGTCTGATCTTTTAAAAAAAAAAAAATATAGTCATATTTGTTGTTTTCTTTAAATTGTGAGTTATGCATCTTAGTCCTGTAACCAAAAGACTCAATTCCCATCTATCCTTGTGCTTATTAGGGAAGTGATCCATCTTGTTTGCGTGAGTTTCTCCTCCCGAATTTGTGTCGAAACTCTCGATCGAGAAACATTGGATTACAAGTAGGTATTTAATTGAATTGAATTTCTAGCATTCTGAGGCAAGTCCTGTTCATCACTTGAATCATGCCACATAATTTCTTGTAGATGTTGGATAGGAACTGGGGTGCAGGTTGGAATCTCCTGTCCTCGTTGCTTGCAACAAAGCCTTCTGAGAGGATAAGGTAGTGGTAGTTGCTGAAATTAATGATAATCTGGGCTCAATTGGTATGCCTAACATGCCTTGGATGATAGGGTGATCCTGGCCAAATAGCCTATCTTATCTTGGCACAACAATTTTCTGTCATAAGGTTTAAGAGTACAAATTTATAACTGTTTTTATTTATTTCTATGCAGTTGTTTAGATGCTCTGAGACATCCATTTCTATGCGGACCAAAATGGCATGTAGACCCCTCTATGGATGTTGTTAGGTGGAGTTTAGGTTCAACAGTAGTTCGGATTGCTGAAGAATACATCTATGACAAGCAACAGGTCAGACATGATATGTTGTTTTATTTTTCACATATTTGTTTGAGCTTTCAAGAGAAAAATAGCTAGTATTCACCTCCATTGTACTGTACTTGTCAAGTTCAATTTATTGAACTTCTCTCTTACTACATGGTACTGTCACTGTGCCTTTGTTTTGTCTAAAGGAACAAGATTAATAGACTCACCTCATCACTAGTTGGCATTTTTTATGCAGCGTAGCAGGATGGCCTATTTCATTGAACTAATGGAGATGCTGAACCCTCACCCTGAACAAAAGGTACCAAGAATTTGTAGCTTTGGTTTTGTGGTTTTATCATCTGTTTAAGAGAGCTTCAAAATCATATAAACCGAGTTTCACCAGTAAACTATTGTTGTGTCGAGTGGTGAAGAAGAAAACAGGAATACGAACGATACTCACATCCCAAGCATCCAAATCCTCCTCCACAGAGGAACCTCACATGAAACCCTAGATCTGGAGAGAAGAGGGAGGAGTTCTCTCTACACAATTGGAGACAAAATAGGACTACATTATGTCAAAAAAGGTTACATATTCTGTGCCTTAGCCTTCTTAAATACTAGGGCACTTAAATGGTCTAATGACCAAACTAACCCTGAAACAAAGACATAATTCAAGACATATTTACAACAATCTCCACCTTGTCTTGAATTACAAACTCCAAAACAAAACAAATAAAACT
>JAMKQA010019993.1:0-11641 GCA_024699735.1 Posidonia australis
GGTACGTCCACGGGTGTCTCTCCTTGGCTGCTTACTAACTTCAAATGGTGGAGTACAAAGAGAGGAGGAGGGAGGAACAAAGAGATGGCCGTCCCTAGGACTTGCAAAGCCTCCACACAAAATCCTCCTGTTGTCTCATAAAAGAGTCAACCCTAATAAGAGCATTGGATGGCCTTATATAGTGGCTAATCATCCATGACAAAAATGCCCTTATACAAATAGAATATTCAAGACACATTCACACAAACAAAAACTGTAACCAAACAATCACAAGCAGACACAAGAAATTTTTACATGGAAACCCCCTCGGTGTGAGGAAAGGAAAAAACCACGAGACCCTCTCGGTCCAGGCAACCGGTACTATGTTGTCAAGGGAATACAACTGTTCTTCTCAAGTTCTCAAACTTGAGGTTAGCACAAGCCACAAATAATCTTCAATAGAGATAATAAGAAAGAAGAAATATATCCCAATGGAATAGATGAGAATCTCCCCTGTCACGGAACCACGCGCACCCACGGTGGACGTTTACCTACGAGCACCTCTTCCTCACCGTCGGTGGAACCACGCGTTGGATCACGCGTCCCCTTTTTACCGGCGGCGGCACAGCAACAGCAGCACGTTGGACGCCGGGTACCAGCAGCAGCAAACGTGCGAGAAAGAAAGGGAAAATTGCAGCAGCAGCCGTGTGGGAAAAACAGAAGAAGAAATGGCTGCTCCTCTCTCTCTTCTTATCTCTTTTTCTTCTGTCCTTTTTACTCTCTTTGTCAAGGCATATATATATATCTTCCTCCTGATTATATCTCACAATTGTAATCCCTAATTTCTCTTACAATTGCAATCTCTTATTTCTCTAATAATTGTAATCCCTTATTTCTCTCAAAATTGAAATTCCTTATTTTTCGAAATTAAGATTTTCTTTCCAATCTCGCATGGAGGTGGAGGATGGTCCAACAAAACTGATAGTGTTAGGTATTCTGTTAATTTTAACTCTTGGATTGACATTTCTAAACTAGATGACGTAATTTAATGAAAGGAATCGATGTGGTTGATACACGTACTATTTCTAGACTATTGATAGTATTCAAGTAATATTAGTCATTTTTGGTGATGTCGTTGTGAATCCCTTCGGCCCAAAACAAAGAAATAAAATCTGGCTATTGTTGAGTAGTCACTAGAAATGAAGCTTGTGTCCATTTTGATGAATTCGTCCATCATTTTTTATTTTTTTGTAGTCTTAGTCGAAGAATACGTATACATGTAGATGGAGAGTAAAACTCACACTCGTAAGAGAGAGAGAGAGAGAGAGAGAGACAGACAGACATTGACAATAAATCAGTTCATGATAACCTTTTTTTGAGATCAAGTTGTAGCCAAAGAGTGCATTATCTACAGGTGAATGGTGAAACTCACACTCGACAGTGAAGAATGATACTAACACTTAAAAGTGGAAAGAAACCAATATTGAAATTAAACTAATGCAGTAAACTAAACCATGAGCTCATGTACCCTGCAACATAAATTATGTACTCCTCCTCTTCCATGTATATACGTACAGAAAAGTATAATAACATTTTTCTTAAAAGACTGTACATAAAGCATAAAAAGCTGAGCACTGGAGATCGAAGACCCATGATTCATATCCAAGCTTGTTCGAATTGCGGATGCTCAACGTTGTTCATTGGCTAGGGAAGGAGATCGCAATCTCCATGGCAGTGATGGAGTACGTACAGTAAATGAAAGGCTCGTCCTCCCACCAAATCCTCTCCTCTGCCGGACAAAATTCGCGCCCTCCGCCTCCACCAGCCAATGCATGTAAGACAAGAGGAGGAGGCAGAAGAACAAGAATCATGAAGAAGCAGCAGCATCTGCAACAGAAGAGCTAATAACTGAGATTTCCTAGTCCCATCAGTCTGTACTCAAATCCCATCGACAAACGTCCAGAGACCCTCGAACGTGGCTGCAGTCACCTCTCATGCAAAAAAAAAAAAAAAAGGAGAACCAACAACAAAAACAATACTGTGGTAAATCTTTAGATCTCATGCAACAGCTGTCTACCATGGTTGAAGTGCAAATCGGCAGGCCCAAGGCGTACTGCCCTGCTGCTACCTCTTAAGGATGCGATTTTGGTTAGATTTATCCTCCTGATCTCTGATCTGTCCATGCTGTAATATATTTTTATCTTCCCGAGGTGAACAAAAAGGTTCATGTCTGGGTCTCTGTGAGATCTTCCCTCGGCATTGACCAAAAGATCCTCTCCACTCCTTCTCACTCCATATCCAACCTACCCAAAATTAACAAGAGAAGAATCACATGTTGCTTTCTGCACGTCGACGGTTTTGGGTCGTCAAGTGTGGGGGGGTTGACTTTGTCATTTGGGTCGTCTCATCTCATCTCCGCTCATCATCACCAATGGGGTTGTGTTAGGATGTCGAGTCTATTTAATGCGTGGATTGAGCCGGGAGGGGAGACCCAGAATCGAGGTGGGGATAGAAAGAAATCCAAGTGGAGGGGATCGTATCGTATGCAATCTCGGCTGCTGTGCCGATCGGATTCCGGGGGGATATCTTTTCTTATTTGCCATTGGACGGCGGCGCCACCACCACCACACTCCCCCTCGTTACCTTCTGTTGTTTCTTTCTCCTCTTCTATATATACACCATCCCTCGCCTCATTCCTGTCGTACAGCAAGCGCAAGCACAAGCACGAGCACGACAACAGCCACAAACATTTGCTCTTTCTGTGTTTCTGGTACTGAAGGATGGCGGCAACCACGAGGGATGCAGAGCAGCCCCTCCATGTTCTGGCCGTGGATGACAGTGTTGTTGATAGGAAAGTTATCGAGAGGCTGCTGAAGAGTTCGTCTTTCAGAGGTAATGGAGATGGGAACTTGGTTGATGCTTGGTTTTGAAAACGTTTTTGTTTTTGTTGGTGTTTACAGTGGTGTGGGTTTCCGTTTTTGCAGTGACCACGGTGGACAGTGGGAAGAGGGCACTGGAATTGTTGGGTGCCTGTGGGAAAGTTGGCAACAGTCCAACTAAGGTTTCTACCCGCCATGGTTTTATCTACTGCTAACATTGTTGCTTGTTCTTCTTCCTCTGTTTCATTGTTGATGGTTTTTGATCATGTTTCTGATTACGTTGGTTTTTTATGCTACTGCAGCCACCACAAGTGAATATGATCATAACGGACTACTGCATGCCGGAGATGACCGGATATGATCTACTGAAAAAGGTCAAGGTATAAACAATGCCACAATCGTCCTCTTTTGGGAGTTTTTATCTACCCATTAAGTTTATATACTAAATATTTGCTTTTCTTGTGGTTGTGCAGGAGTCTTCTGTTTTAAAGGAAATCCCAGTGGTGATTGTCTCGTCAGAGAACGTACCTAACAGGATCAGTAGGTCTGTTGACAGATACTTTCTTAGAATAAAGGCGGTTACTTTTTTTTTTTGTATTTAGATATTTACATGGATTTTTTTTATCAGATGCTTAGAGGAAGGAGCTGAGGATTTTTTGATAAAACCACTTAATCAATCAGATATATCAAGGCTATGCAGCTGTGTTCTGCCACCAGCTGTCGATCGAACATTGAAGGAAAGGTGAAGATCGAGTAGGAATCATGGGAGGGGAAATCTAGTCAAAGATGAAACATTACATCTTTTTTGTAATTTTTTTTTTTGGGTAGAAGTGATCAAGTAAGGGGGGTGGTAGTTGATTGAATGCAACTGGAGTTGGTTGATCGACGTTTGAATCTGGGAAGGAGTTTTTGTTGTCTCTGTACTTTTGTTGTTTGGATGGATGGATGGTATTTGGTTTTGGGTGGATGATGGATTGTATACAGCTTGTAAAGAATATTCCAGTTGATTTTGGTTTTTATATGACTTGAAATGTTTGAATGTTAATTGCTAATGCTCAAGACCAGGCATTATTTTTTTATTTGATTCCAGAGTGGCTGCATTATTGAACATGTCCCTCTAGTAAAACCACTTAAATGATCTTGTGAGACGACACTTTGCTCATCATGTGGTGATGTGGTACTCAAATGTTTCAAGTTTGCTGAACAGATCATTATAATTGATAATTGATATTCTGGTTTGGTGATATCCTTGTCCATGTGTTTGTGATCTTGTAGATCTCGTATCCCATTAATACCACCATTTGCATATTTCTTTAAGAATATCTCAGTATTTTATGTTGCTGGGAGTTGGAACAACACTTGAGGGAACAGAATTAATTTCATGAACTGGGCCCAATTCACCCAGTTATGCCGGATTTCAAATCATTGCTCCTAGATCTAGCAGCGAACTTACCATATACCCATAAGCAACATGTCCTTTACCCAACTTACTATCTTTTACAAATTTTAGAGAATATTAGCTATAGTTGTTAGACCAACATGGAATGATAATAGCAGTACTTCTGAAACTCACAACCAATTGGGAGACTAGTCTGGGGAGTCTTTTATGTTTTGATGTGAGAAGATTAATTGAATAATTACATGAATCCATCGTTTCAGGAATCACATTTCACCGTACACTTTACTATACTCTATGCTAATATTTGTACAATCTAACACTTCATGGTAAATAAATAAGGGCTAGATTTAACTCGATTCTTATGAAATCACCAATGAGGTTTAGGGTTCACCTTGGTGAGGATTCCTTCACCTACCCAACGTAGGGAACTGTCATTATTGAATTGACATAAGGAATCCTTGTATTTTATAAAATTTTCATCATCCTACTATTCTCACATAGGTCAATTCTATGATTCAAAATATAATAATGTGATAAAAGAATCTATTGAGGAAGATGCTGTATTTGTAATTAGAAATTCCATGGATCCCTTGGGCATTACTCTATTACCTAAACTTGCAAATTTTTATCCATCTTACCACTCACAATCAAATATCAAACTCTTTCCATTCATACACCAACCTCACCACTACCACAAGACATGATCACCTCATCTGACTTGCATGGACGCCCAAAAGAAGGTTTAAAAATAAACCAAGAAACAATCTCTCCTACACTAATGCTTCCTCTTTGATTGCTACTCTTCATTCCCACTCTTCATCTTTGATTGCTATTCTTATTTGCTGATGGCAGAACATAATTGCATAGATGTGAAACATCAAACTAATAAAAAAAAGTTCTATATTATTTAGATAAAAACTCATAACTTCTCAATTAGAATAATAATCACGTAAAGAATAAGCTGTACTTTGTTCAGTTGAAACATTAGACTTACCCAAAGGTTTTGTTAAGAAATCCTACACTCCTCCCTCCAAACAAATGGAACTGAACAAAGACACATAAATAAGGAATGCTTTTCTTCCAACGTTCCATTAGGAATTGTGTTTGGAACAACAACTATTGTTAAAAAGGCTTTTCTAGAAAAAATAGTTCCAAATGAGTCTTTTATTTAAGTTTTTTTTTTTCAAAAATTACGATCAACTTTTCTATATTTTGAACTAAAAAAAGTTGCTGACAGTAGAACTATGATATATGACTTTTGATGAAAAGTTGATTTTGGATTAAAAGTTGTAATTCCATAAGTAATTCCACACAGAACCTAAGAGAGAAAAAAATTGTTCTCAAACTTGGATATTCTGTTAGGTACATTCTCTGATGACACAACCACAACTGGTATTCTTCTTATTTAGAGGACTTACGAGTAAACGATTATTAGGGAGACGAAATTTGCAGGAAAAGTTGATCATGATTCTTGCATGGTAGTAGTGTGTTATACCATTACGATTCCCACCCCAAAAGAAAAGAAAAGGGTGTTAATACCTCCTTAGTACCCGATCATCATGCATTAGTCAGTGATGATCATATCTATCTTTGGTGCCTTCTACAAACATATGTAACACAAATATTAGAAAAAATGAAGATCCATTAATTAGACCAACAAGGTCCGTCAACACAAAGAGAATGTCCATACCTTTGTAGGACTATTTCTACAGCAATCTCTCGATCAACTTCCTGTCGTCCGCCGATCAAGGTGTCGCCCACCAAAATAACATGAAGTGGTTGCTCTTCTTCTGTCTTTGATATCGCCATTCTTCATCTGAATCCCACTGGAGAAGAATTCGATGGAAAAACTATGTAAGTGGTAGTTATTTGTAAGTTATCTGTTACTTCTGTAGATTTACTTGGCCCTGTGATTAATCACCTCTGTTTGTTGGTTGATTAGCATTTCGTGGGTCAAGAAGTAGATTTCTAGAACTACAATGATAGCATATCTACTAATAGACCCAATGATTTCTGCCAGGAAATTAACAAAATGCAAGTTTTGGGCTTTGAAGGTGCATCCACATAATTGAGAGCATTTCGAGTTCCTTCCTCCTTTAATGGTGCATATTTCCTCGTATAACCAATGAATGTGTGAGAAGTGGGCTGTTAGCTCAGGATGTAGACTTGATTTACTGCTAGAACATTACTAGGATCGATCAATCATTCAATCCACTTGGGAGATAAGGGTTTCGTTAATGAAGCTGTAACGATTCTAAATTGCTACCATTAAACTTATCAACAAATTTCCGTTTAATTATTTGTTTTATCTTTATTATTAGTCAACAATTACACAAATAATGCAGCTAAGGCTAAGTACTCTCAACAATAAAATAAAACCACTAAATAATAGAAATAAAACAAAACTAACACTCACCTAGACCCCTGATGTGTGGCAGAGTAACTCCTCCTATATGCACTAGCAAGCAACAGCTACTATTCTACACCTACCAAAACACACAAAATAAAGCAAACGTGAGTGACTGATCGCTCAATGATCACCCAGTACGTACTCCACCTACAACTCGATAACATATGCCGAGGGCAACCAAGAACAAGCATCACACCCGAATGCTGCCAAACTAAAAGGACAATCTACCAACGACGAACATACAAGCACTAGCATCCCTCTCGAATGCCACAATACTAAACAAGGCAGTCTACCACTGTTCGACAGACTACAAAATCGCAAAACCATGTCTTTAAAATTATTCTTTTTTTTCCCCTTTTCAAAACCATGTACATGCTCTTTGAAAATCTTTTATGCACTCTCGAGATGGCCACTCTTGCCAAGTCAAACCCAAAAGCCACACTAAAGCACAACTACAGAGTCTCTACTCTGTATAACATGGTTTCCTCTAAACCCGAGCACAACACCAAGCCATAGAACCTCTACTCCCAAACTACAGAACCATCGCTTTCAAAACACTACATCTCAACAGGCGTCAAAGCCACAGCCTCCTTTAGGTTCAAAGCCTGATTTCCTGAACTAGGGTTCCATATAAAACATAAGCACAAGCATAAACAGTGTATCAAACTGTCTGACGCTAAGCAAACAATATTAGCCACAAATAGTCCACCGAGGAGCGACCACGGCATCTGCACTGTCACAACATGTCACTCTGTGTTGGAGCCGCGTTGTCTTGTGATTCTCTCACTTGAAGAACCCTCATAAAGCCAACCCCTTCTGGGAAAGCAGTCTTCTCTCTCAGGAGCTAGCAGTTACAGGGCGTGCATCCCACCCGCACTAGCCACTACAGGGTGCGCCTCCTAACGACGCCCTCCACAAGGTGCTCAGGGAAGAGTCTCGTACCTTCACATCTGACAACACCCGAGCCTCAATGCTCACAAAGACAGTAGGAGTATCATACCTCCTCGTCATGCCACCAAACACCTTAACCTGAAACCACAACCCTAACCTTGAAACAACAGTCAAGAAGCGTCATACCTCTAAGACCCGACGAATCTTAATCTTAAGTATCTCGGTCTCCAACGCAAACAAAAAGCACTTGCAAACTTTTTCCAAAACCATTTTCAAATCTGTATTTTTCTCTTTTCAAAACTCTCTTTTGGAAAACCTTTTCAAAAACCATTAAATATTCTTTAAAACTCAAGAAACACTGTATCCAATAGCGGCACAGAAAACAAAGGTCGAGAAACCATAAGACAAAACACAGCCTCGACAGTTCTCCTGTTAGGTCCAAGCAAAACACCTTAGGAGGGTCTAAATTCAGGAGCACCACTCTCAACCTATGATCATACTTCAAGAAAACACCAACAAAAACGTCCTTTAAATGTCAAACCCACTCAGAAGCCACCATAGCAAAACAAAGACTACCAGAACTACACACTCTAGCACCAAGTGTAAAACACCTACTTGCTCGTGTCCCTCTGGAGCACAGCTAGATCGACTCAAACCCCTGGAACAATGCCACTGCATACTCCATTCAATGCATCACACACAAAACCACACAAACTGTTGACCTAGGGATGATATCATTATCCCTAAAGTCTAGTATAAATCATATGGGGAAAGAACATATTATTTTTAAATCATATCATCTTTTATTCTACCCACACCTTAGGTGGAATCTTGCTAATTCATTTTAGGCAAATCCTATAATCATTCTAATGGTTATCCTAACTATTTATGCCATTATATTTATCTCCCCAATATTAATATATATATATATATATACACATAAATGTGTGTGTATATATATATATATATAAATTAATCAAAACATAAAATATCTAAAGATAGGATTAGAGCCTGGATCGACAGACTGAAATGGAATAGTCAACCAAACTTAGGCTTAGGGTACTAGATCGTAGACTAAAAAATCACTCAGTTGACCGAAAAGTCCTGATTCGACAGACCAAAAACGTTTGGTCGACAAAACCAGAAATTATGTCAACACCCAAGACTTCCAGAATGACAGACCGAACGAATTCGGTCAACTGAACCACGGGTCAAAGGGACAATCTACAACAAAAACAATACACCAAAATAATTCAGCATGATGAACCAAACAACTACAAGGCACCTAGAAATGGGACCTAAAGTCCAATCCTGCAAACTACCAATCCAAGCCATGCAAACAATATATTAAAATGAAGATCTCAACGTGATCTTCCAAACCAGACAAGCAACAACGAGATCTATGAAGTAGATCTCGAAAAATAAATATAAAACACAAAGTGGGCACTATTCACCCTAAATCATAAATACAGTCATAAATGACTCACAAATGCAGAATAAATTCTATAAAATTCACTACAATTACCAGTACACTATCATGCACTTATAGTATAAATTTAGAACTAAAAGAAAATCTATGGGGTGCATACTTCCATTGAAGGCGCAGCGGCGACAAGCAGCAAACAGTGGACGACGTTGCTCCTCCTCCTCTACACGACAATGACGATATGGCAGTGGCTGCGTCCTCTCTTCTCCGGTCATCTTTCTCTCTCTCTCTCCATCTCTCACATCTCACCCCTCTCTCTCTCTCTGTCTCTCCTCCCTCCAATGAAGAAGAAGAGGAAGAAGAGGAAGGAGTGGGGGTGGGGCCTGGGGGAGAGAAAAGAAAGAAGAAAAGCAAAGAGAAAAAAGGAAAGGAAAGAAAGGAAACCATAAGCACGAAACTAGATTACGCAACCTCCACGTCCACGTGACTCGTGCAAACCGAGATGCGCCATCAGAGGATAGAACAACTCTCAAAACTCCTACGAGTCGATACAACATCAGAACCACACCACACCAGAAAGTCTAAAAACCCACTAATCTAAGAATCAGACACTATGAAAGTTATGTTTCCCACTAAAAACAGGAGACGTAGCGTCTAACGATCCAAAATTTCATTAAAATATCTAGTCAAAACATCACTTCTAAAACTAGATCGTTATAAAAACAATTGTCAAACTATTCTTAGAATCAGTGTATCTATAATTTGTTTAGAAATAATGGCTCTATAAATGTGATTGGTGATACTTCAAATTTTTGAGACCTAGACCTCCTAAGATCCATTGTTTGCTAAGTGAAAACACAAGTTACATCACACTCCTCTTAAAGTACACACACTTGATTGAAGTAGGAGATTAGTTGGCCAAAGGTGTGTTTGGAAACGATTCAGCTTATTCAGTTTCGTTGCGAGGTGACACTTCATTGAAGAAACTAGAATGCCGTTGATTTTCTATTAAGAGCTCAATAAAGTACAGTAATGTGGAAATCACCTCTCAAGAGGGTGGAGAACTGAAGTGTCTCAGTTTTATTTTTCTGGGGGGGAAATAATTGTCAGTTTGAACAACTTTCAAAGAAGTCCATAACAGCCAAACTTTTCCTGGAAATGTCACCGAAAGTTTATGCCTTGCATATGCCGTGTAGAAATGCCTTCATCAATGAACAAGTTCATCAAGAAACCCTAACCCTAACCCCTCTCCTTGACACGACCGGCACCCATGGCCACACGTAGCCGGACGAAGCCCTTGCAGGCGCCACTGCCACCATCGCCATCGCCATCGAATGAGCAGCGGCTAGGGCTTGGAGGGCGGGAGCACGACAGAGCAAGACCTGATGCAGGCTCCGGCGTCTGCACAAGGCACGATGGCGGTGCACGGGCATGGGGAGAGATGGAGCGGCACA
Source organism: Posidonia australis (assembly GCA_024699735.1). Taxonomy (NCBI): domain Eukaryota; kingdom Viridiplantae; phylum Streptophyta; class Magnoliopsida; order Alismatales; family Posidoniaceae; genus Posidonia; species Posidonia australis. Next base: position 10,439 of record JAMKQA010019993.1, read on the forward strand.
AGCACGGCAAGCAGGACCTAGTGCAGGGCACTGGCTCCGGCGAGCGGTGCTTCACCAGTGCGAAGGGGCAGGAACGGCGGCAAAATGGTACCTCTCTCGTCCCCCCCCCCCCTTTTTTTGCCTCTAGGGGTGGTGAGCTCGCGGGCTGAGCGACGATAAGGCGTCGCCCTACACCGACCGTGCCAACATTCCGGGCCAACGACGCCCTCCCTGCAGCTGGGTTCCGACTTTGTGCTCTCGTTTCTGCTCCCGTCACAAAACTTGCTTGTGCAACCTCTCAGATCTACCTCTCGTAGATCTGCCTCTCCCCCTTCTACCTCTCAGATCTGCCTCTCGCAGATCTGCCTCTCCCTCCTTCTTTCCTCAGTCCGACCGGACTACGCCTACTAGTAGATCTACGTTTAGCAGATCTACGCGAACATTGTTTCTGTTCCGACGACTCCATCGGGTTCGTCGATTGGGTGCAGGTTTTGAAAAAATGAGATTTTGCAATCTAATACTCATCTGTTTATGTTTTGCAATTTTGTCTCACAGATTTGGCAGTTTTTTTATGCTCCCAACTATATCCTGGTGTAGACACCCCGATTTTGAGGTAACCCAGAGATGAGTATCCGTATGTTGCTTTGGATGTGATCAACCCTTAAACCAGACCCCAAACCCATTAGCAAGCCAGAGCCCAATGAAATCTATGAGTTGGGTGGGCGCACCAAGGTGGCGCACATCACTGGCGCACCTAGCTAGCGCCCAGCCGTTTCCAGACTGCGACTGTTGACCTTCCATCTTCCGGCTGTTACCTTTGCAAACGAATGTGCTCGAGAATATTCGAGCCTCTTCGTCTGCGAGGCCCTCCAGCTTCCATGAGTTACCCCTCTCATAGATTCCTATAAATAGAGAACCATTTGCAACCATGAGAGGCACCCAAAAAACCACAAAACACACCCTTTGGCTGAGAGAAAATCCCATACTGCAGAAAATCTGCTACTAAGCACGAGTTCTTCCCTCTGTCCAGCGACCCATACCTGCGTTCTGGAGCTTGTCCTTGCATCCTAGAGCGCCCCTGGTCCTTCCAAAGCAACAAGGATCTTCTCTTTTCTTATATTTCAAAAAGGAAACATCGCAAGAGGTAGGCTTTCTACCACCTCCTTTTCCTTTGAATGCTATTTTAGAAATAAGATATAACATGCTTAAAATCCATGATGTTTT
>JAMKQA010020008.1:0-42915 GCA_024699735.1 Posidonia australis
CGAATAGATTTGTATAATAGGAATTTCTAAATGCTGCAATTTTTTGTGTGTATCAGATCTAGATGATTTAGATTAAAATCAATTGATTACATTTTGACTTTGAAGCTTACAACTTAGATATCTAGTAATTATTGTTTTAAAACCATTGAATTTGTCATTCACAAGATCTATAAACAAAAATTTTTGAAATGACATGAATTTTTGTTTATATCTAATCTAAATGAAGTGCATCAAGATCTATGGAATGAATTTTGAATTTGAATCCTTAATATGTGTTTTTTGGTGTTGTCCTTAAAATGCTAAAAAGAGGACATGTCCTTATCTGAACCTTTCCCTATATATATATATATATATATATATATCTTGGAGAGGTAATTAAATTAGCACAATAATGATTAGGATAATCATTAGAATGATTTTAGGAATTGTCTAAAATGAATTAATAAGAAATTTCTTGAGTATGGGTAGACCAAAAGATGATATGACTTAGACATAATAAGTTTTTTCTCTATTGGTTTAGAATAGACAATAAAGATCATGATGTTGCCCCCAGGTCTCGAGTTTGGTTGGTCTTGTGTGGAGTACACTGAAAGAGTCATTCAGTGGCACTACCTTGTTGTGTTGGACACTGATTTGACTATACTCCTAAAGGATACGAGCCAGTAGGCGTCTTACACCCTGATACTAGAACATTGGATTCTAGTTAAAGTTGTATTGATATTCAGTCTTGTAAGTCAAGCAAGACTTCGAGACTGTTGCCTTGATTTGGTGTGGCTATTTAGGGCCTTACAAGAGAGCTGTCAAGGCTTTGTTTTGAATTGCAACTTCTGGTTTTCAGTTTTGAGCTAATTTTGGGCACGATATTTTGTGGAATTTTTGGAAAGATACTTAAATGATTTCGAATCAAATTTTGAAAAGGATTTTGAAACAATAGGAATGTATTATTTTGCAAAGGTTTAAATGATTTGCAAAGGAAATTATCAAGTAATATGGGAAAATGGCTTTTCCAAAAGATTTACAAGCATTGCCTCGAGTTGGCCGTTTTTCTACGATGTTTTTGAAGTATTTTGAAATGATTCTGGAAATGATTTCTAAAAGAATTTGAAAAAGGCTTGCATAGTTGAAGATTTTGAAAGATTTTTTGGAGTTTTTTGTTTGCTAAGGTCGAGAGACCGATGGGACGTATTACCAAGACCAGAGGGTGTGACGACATCCTTGGGTAGTCGAACATGTTCCCTAAGGTGAGGCTAGAGACCAAAAGACCGAGATAAATATTCGTTAGATCCTAGAGGTATGAGATTCCTGGATTGTTGTTCACGAAGTCAAGACTAAGGTCCGTGGGTCGAGGGCCAACTGAACTTGAAGGTATGACGCTCCACTTATTCCAAGCATCAAAGACCTAGAGTACTAATTGTACATAGAGGTATAGTGGCAACGGTCCCAAGGGATATGAAACCTCTGTGTAGTTGGACGTGATACCCTAGTTAGTACAGGTATTGAGATTGTTAGGTGCTTGATGTCAGGGGTAAGGAGCCTCAAGTTATTTAGACATTGAGACTGAGCTAGATGCCCACAGAGGCGTACTTTGTGAGGTAGTCCCTTGAAAGGACAGCTTTCTCGAAGAGGGTTAGCATAGTGAGAGTCCTATAAATAGGTGGGATACTATGACGAACAGGCTCTTCCACAGAGTGATTTGTCCATGGTAGTGCAAACATCATTGGTCGCGTTTCAGTAGACTGCTTGTGGCTAAATATCGATTACTTGACGTCGAATGACACGACACACCAAATGCCTATTGGCCAGGATGGATGGTTGCAGCCATCCATGGTAGTACAGTAAGTTCAAGGTTGTGTCCCTAATAGTTGCTTGTGGCCATTATTTGTTAAGACTGTGATTTTCATCCATAAGTGACATTTTGTTTCCACCTATAAGTGGCATTAAACTGTTTGAGCTCATGAGGGGCAATGAGTTGTTTGGCCCGAGAATGGCATTGAGTTGTTTGAATTCAAGAGAAACATTGAATTGTTTGCGCCATAGGTGACGTAGTGGTTTTTAGAAAAATGGGAATTGTGTCAGTTTTGAAATATGATTTGTTTGTTTTGACTGAGCAGAGGCTCGATGAGAGTGTGACACTCTCCTGTGGTTGGTAAGAGTGGCTATTTCAAGTAAACATAAATATTTTAAAAAAATCATGCAAATGATTTGAAAGAAAAAAAAGAAAATGATTTTAAAAGACATAAGTGTAATTTTGAAAAGAAAAGAAAAGGATGATTTTCAAAGACATGATTTCAAAAGATTTGATTACTTGTGAAGCAAAAAGGTATTACTTTGTGGTTGTATGCAACATCTAAGAGAGATGCCAGAGTGTGCATTCTTTATTGGAGTATGTGCTGAATGACCTTTCAGTAATTACTCATGTGTATTTGTTGATGTTTTTCGTAGGTGCAGAATAAGACTAGGAGTTTACTAATATACTCGAAACTAAACTCAGTTAACCACACATCAAAAGATCTAAGTATGTAAATAGTTAAATTTAATTTAATTAATAACATTGTTATTTATATGATTCATTGTTGGATTTAGTTTTAAGATTAATGTAACTAATTAAATGGGAAAAAATGTAGCTAGAAATTGAAATAATGAATTAGAACGAGTCGTTACACTAGAAGTGTGATGTTCAATCATAAATATGTTTCTTGTTGAGTACAAAATTCTTTAATAAAATGATATTTTTTCACTAAAAATATATATGCCAATTGACTAAAAAAGTTACATGTTGAAAGTAATTAAATAACTAGTGAAAAATAATGGACATTACCTTTAGCACTAAAATAACAATAAAAGATGTAATGCGTAACGAAAATTTACAACAAAAGGTCTTCTTTAAAATATAAAGTTCTAAATGTCTTTTGATTGTATCTATTGAAATGTAAACATTCAACTGAAGATAAATTGACAATAAATAGAAGAACCCACCAATATATACCATTCTAACGTTTTTTACAAATGATCTCTTGAGTCTAATACGTGTTTCTTTTTGGATATAGATGAATGTCTCGTTTTAGATACAAATGAATGTGTCCCCTTTTGGATACAGGTGAATGTATGCAAATTGAACTTTTTTTGGTCTCTTTTTGGTTATAATATCAATTGACAATTAGTGAAAGAATCTGTTTGTGTTGACACATTCAATCCTCATATCAACCAATGTGGACGATTCTACCTTTAGAAAATGTTCAAAAATCACTTGATTTATGATATTCACTTCTTTGAATGATGTAAATTGTTCTTATTGAATAGTCATAGTGATTCTCCCTTGCAACCATCACCCATAAGGTCGCAAGTTCGAAATCACTTAAACCTATTTTTCTAGAATGAACTACTTTTCTAATGTTGGTGGGGTTTGAATCTAACCTCATACTACCATAAAGAGACTACTGATTGTAAACATGTATATCAATTTCAATAGGCGGCAAATGTCCTATTGGTGCCTACCACACGTTATTTAAAAAAAAAATACAAGAGAAAAAAAATAACCACATAGATTTATCTATTAAATATATATAAATACATGATAAAATTTTCATTTAAATCAAACAACTATTAATCCTCAACTATTAGTCCTCAATCTAAGGGTCTAAAAGTTCAATACATTTTGAACCGTTAAATTTTAAATTAAAAACATACATATTACTCAAATTAAGATGAAACTTTTAACATATTGTAGATTATCTTATAGATTAACTAACCATATAATTTGATTTTATTTTAAAAAACAAAAAAAAATAAAAAAAGTGCCTACAAGAAAATGCCCCTATAACCACCTACTGGGACCTTTTTCTGATTTCAACAAGTTAACAAATCATCAAGTCCTTAATTTAAATGCTTTATAATGATGAAAAGTGGTAATCGCTAAATATTTTGGTAAGATCAAGATGTTGAAGAAAGCATATACAGCAAGCTTGAATAATAAAAGATGAAGAGAACTATTCAAGGAAACAAGTGAACTGATTATTTTATCTTAGAACGAGCCAAATGTTAATCTACAATTTTCACCAGATACAATTTAAACTGAAAACAATAATCGGCTTGTTAAAAAAAATGCAATAAAAATAAATATTGTACATAAAGCAATAAATTCTGGAGAGTGCCTTGTTCAGCATGAAGCAATAAATTCTGTAAATCATAACTAATTCTGGGATGTCTGCAGAATGTGGGCCACCGGCACAAGAATCGTCACATAGCCACCTTGCCATGTTTAATATATGAGTGCATTTAATAACAAATGGGGGAGTGCACACAGCATGACACACTGAAGGGTCTTCACCAAATAAGGTAGGAATTACCACAAGGATAAAGAAGACAAAAAGAAACCAGTCAGGTGCTTGTTTGAACAAGAAATTTAAATGCTATTGTTGCTTTCACTGCATAGCAGGAGCACAAAAGAAAGCTCGACAAGTTATTGACAAATTAAAAGCTTTTAGTTTTGGGTCTAGCTCAACTAGAATAATGCATATTTATATATTTACCATGTGATTTCAACAATGTCTAGTTGGATTCTTCGAAAGAAAGCATAGGAGAAGTCTATGCAAATCAACGAATTGACCACCAACAATTGGCAACAATAGAAGAAAGCTTACTACTTCTGCCTAGTTTAAAAAAAAATAGTTACCTTTTTGAAGTAATAACTAGAAATATAATAGACCACCATTGATGGTTCTTCAAGGATCAAAAGTGGGAACTTCAGATGTGAAACCTTGGGTAGCTTGGTATATAAGCCTGGGCAGTATATTTCTATATGGGTCTTTCTCCCTCTTTTCCTTCAAATAGGCAAGGCAACCCTCAACCTCTGATTTCACATGCAAATATAGTTTGCATGCTCTCTTCTTGTCTTTAAGCTCCTCTCTCATCCCTTCATGTAAAAACCAAGCACATCATAGGACGAGTAATAATAGATAATCAATCGATTGGTTAATCCATTCAAACATATGTTTCCTAAAAAATACATGTAAATGACACTTATCCCTTTGGCCAATAAGTAGAGATGTTCATATAACTTTCAGAATGTCCTTCAAAAAAAACGGACTTTCAGGATTTGCAGGAATTGTAAAACATGAATCACATGGAGGTTTCGTGCAGAATGAATGTAGCTGCAGCAACAGCAATGACTCCTTTTTATAACAAAAGAAGTACCTTTACAGTGGACAATATGTCCTTAAAAATGTACCACCATATAAAAAGTACCTTTTGTAACAAAAAACGAGTGCAACCTTGAGACGTCAATATAAGACATGATGATGGAAAAGGTAAAAAGGAGGAAAAAAAAACCCAGAACTTGAGATACAGTATACCTTTTGTTTCAATTGGCTTCCCAAATAGGTAATAAAAACGACCAGGCACTTTCGGCAACATTATAGGTAGATGAATATGCTGATTTTTTATTTCTCCAGTTGAATCAGTCCTATATGCCACATAACGAGTGCCTCAGTATTGCAAGGAGTAATTAAAGCAGTGCAAATATCACAAGAGTATTGCAAGTAAGGGAGTATCAGCATTGACAGTAAATTTGCATTCTAACAGAAACCTGTCATGTTTGAAATGCAGGAATATTCCTATGTTGGAATTATGAGAACCAGATCCTAGATCACATCCAGGAGAGTAAACCATCTCTTTGTTTGCCATTAGAATCAAAATATTTATCCCATCACTGCTCACAGAATACCACAATTCTTTTCTAAATGAAGTGTTAAATTTACACACTCTTAATGTGGTATCACCATCACATCGGTGATGACCTAGTGGATGTTCAAATGAGGTTGTAACCTAATGCAAACCTTCATCTTCTTCCTTTGGCAATCATTACCATCAAGTATTATGTTATTTGAAAAAAAACATCATGGAAATATCACAATGTAATATTTAAAAGCTATAAATATGTTGGCTAATTTATATTTGAAGGAAGGAGTGGCGGAAAGTGGTAATTTTAGGCCCTCAATATTGCAAGAAAGGAGTAATTAATGCACTACAAATATCACAAGAGCATTACAAGGATGGAGTATTAGTATTGACAGTTAATTTGCATTGTAACAGATATCTGTCAGGTTTCAAATGCAGCAATATTCCTATGTCGGAAATATGAGAACCAGATCCTAGATCAAATCCAGGAAGGGTAAACTATATTTTTGTTTGCAATTATAGTCAAAATATTTATCCCATCAATGCTCACAGAATACCATATTCTTTCTGATCTTTTAAATTTACATACTCTTATTGTGGTATCACCATCACATCCTCGGGTGGTAAACTATTGGATATTCATGAGGCTGTGACCTAATGCAAACCTTCATCTTCTACCTTTGCGAATCATTGCCATCAAGTTTTATGTTATTTCAAAAAAAAAAAAACATCACAATGTAATATTTAATATGTTGACTAATTTATGATTTGAGGGAGTGGTGGAAAGTGGTAATTTCAAGCCGGACATTTTTTTTCTGAATGGTTTTACAAGATTGTGACAAAATCTTTGGCTGAAGGGTTCAGTCAATTTTCAGACACGCTGATTTGGGGTTTTCAGTTGGCATTTGCCAATAGTTTATGAATCTTGAACATGGACCTTCACAGCCCAATTGATACCCTGAAACACCCCTGACGATATGGGCCCTGAAAACTTGCTTTGCTTGATTGTTGAAAGTCTCTCTTTTAGGGGAATAAGTCAGAAAGTAATCATCCCCTCAAGTTGGTTCTGTAGTTGAAGCAGCAGCGTCAAGCCCCTGGATGGTTACTGGTGAGTGAAATTTTATAATCCTGATAAGCCCACTCCCGGTCTTCTTGCATTCCCAATATGGTTGGTTTTAACAAAATCTTCAGTCATCCTCTCAAAAAAAATAATTGACCAATTCATATATAAGTTAGAGGGTTAATGTATTCAGTTAGTAGGGAAGGGAAAAAAGTACCTCAATTTTATAGCTTCCTGATTCAATCTCTCCATAAAAGCATCATGGAAGGGAATATTGGCAAGATCATCATAATCCAAAACTAGCTGTAAATGCAAAAGGTTCACGTATCAATAATCATTTAAAGAATTGATAGATAATAGATCTGATGCATAATATTGGGTAGAGTGAAACAAAACATAAGTTAATTAAATATGTAAATGAAATAACTTCATCGCATAAATCAAGCAATCCATCTTTTTAGCATAACGTGTCTATCACACAGAAGACACCTGTCTACTAGATGCAAAATGAGGCAAATATGGAATCACTTTTTTGAGATTAGGGAGAAAATTATTCATCCTACCATAATCACTGTTATTACATCTATAAATGGTTTACCCCTTACATGGATATCCATATATCATATATTCACATAAGAGATAGCCAACATCTAATAAGTTATATCTAACACTCCTTCAAACTGAAGCATAAATATTAATCATGTCCAGCTTATTACATAAAGAGTTCAATATCCCAACACTTAATCCTTTGATGAATACATTTGCCAACTGCTCCGTTGTTTAAGTATAACGTGTACAAATAACCTCTTTCATTACCACGTCACGCACAACCTCGATATACTTAATGTGTTTATAAAAGGTACGATTATTTGTAATAATGATTGTAGCCTGATTCTCACAATGCATTGTCATAAGTGTCTTCACTGAAAAGCCAAGCTCAAACAGGAAAGATCTAAGCTAGACTATTTCACAAGTTATCTGAGTCTTAGAGTAGTACTTTACTTCTGCATTGGACCTTGATTCAATATTCTGCATTTTACTCCTCCAAGTTACAGAATTTCCTCCAACATAGGTACAATAATCAATTGTAGTTTTTCTATTACCCATCTCCAATATAGTTAGAATCAAAATATACCTCAATATCAAGACTACCATAATTTTTATAGATAAGTTCTCTTCCTACTATGCCTTTAATAAATATAAGTACACGTAACGTACCTTACCAATGTACCTCCCTAGATTCATTCTGAGTTCATGCATGAACTGACTAAAAAGTCCAACTGCATAGGAAATATCTAAATGTGTCACCATCAAGTAGATTAGTTTCTTAATTAATCGTCTATATCTACCAACATCCTCATATATGCTTGTAGAGTTGTCCCAAAAAGTTGATGTCTCATCAATATGAGTAATTTCTCTCTTTGAGAAGATTAAATGCATATTTCTTTCAAGACAATATCATCTTTCATTTAGTATAAGTAAATTCAATTTCCAAAAAATACTTAAGACTATCCATACCCTTAATAGTGAAATGTTGCTATAGATATTGTTTGATTTCCCTGATACCTGTAGTATCACTCTCTGTAAGTACGATATCATCAACATATACTACCAACAGAAAACAACCATTAGTGTTTTTCCTAATAAACACATCATTTGAAGCCAAATTGTATCACCACCTTACTAAATTTGTTAAACAAAACTCTTACTCTACTTAAGGACATCTATGGCTCTCCTAAGAAGGCACACATTATTCTTTTTCTAAGCAACATACCATAGAAATTGCTTCATGTAGACTGCTTTTGCTAAATTGCCATAGAAAATGACATTTTGCACATCAAATTAATAGAGATCCCATGATTTGTCGATAGCAACAAACAAAACCATCCTTATAGAATTAAGTCAAGCTACTGATAAAAAAGTCTCTTCATAATCAATGTCATAGGATTGTGTAAAGTCACAGGCTACAAACTACACCTTGTATCTATCTACTGAACCATCAGGTATGTATTTAATAGTGAATACCCATCAATAGTCAATTATGCTAATTCCTTCAGATCGAACAACCAAATCACATGTGCCACAAGTTGGTAATGCTTGCGTTTCCTTATCCATAATTGTTTTTTAATGTGGCAAAAGCAATGCTTCTTTAGTTCCTAGATATAGACTTTGAGGATATGGATAAGGCAAATTGACAAAAAAGATGGGTGAAACTAATCATAAGTAATAAATATAAAAATAGAATAAACATTAGAAGACTGAGTACCTTTCTGTAGAACAATCGATATGTTCAGGTCTGAGGGTGGAAGTTAACTGAGTTTGAGTTAACAGATGCATATGTCATCATCGATAACATACTTGTAGTGGAAGAGTCATCGTTTCCTATAGGAACTTGTTATGAACCCCCACTGTATGCACAATCTCAATAGACTGAGGAATAGGTAAGACTGGAACGTCCAAAAGATAACATCAATAGAGATCAAATAATGACAATTGGGAAGGTGATAACAACGGTATCCCTTTTGAGTTCTTGAGTATCCCACAAACACACCATAGGGATCGAAAATCTAATTTGTCAAGCCTTAGATTGAAATCTTGGACATTTGCAACACATCCAAATACCTTTGGTGAAAATAAGAATAACTGTTTATCAAGACACAAGCGTCTTAGAAGAATCTCACCACCAAAAGTTGTAGAAAGTATTCTATTAATAAGATGGACAGCAGTGAGGACAACTTAAATACATTGATCTGCAACAAAATAGTACAGGTGACATATTAAGTAAATGTTGATGTTTTCGTTTTGCCACTCTATTTTGCTAAGAATGATAGGGATATAAGGTTTGATGATGAATTCCCAATGAATCACAATAATTTTGTACAACACTAAAGAAACTCCAAAGCAATGTTTGTCCAAAAAATCTTAAGAGTAACAGAAAAATAATTTATTATTTCAGAAATTTTATTTTTTTAACAATGTTAAAAACATGTTGTTTATCCTTCAAAAAGTAAACCCAAGACATCCTAGAATAATCATCTACAAATACAATATAGTAGCGATAACAAAACACTGACTGACTACAAGCAAGTCATCAGATATCAATAAATCCAAGGGATACTGACTAATAGACAACTTAGAACATTTATAGGTAGCACTATAGTGCTTACTTAATCAATAAGACTCAAACAAAAGATTCAACTTTAATCAAGGAAGTGATTGTTGAAGAATTTTATACAACAGATAACCAAGTCGGTAATGTCATAATAAGAAAGACTGTATCGATAGCAATAGACACCAATCCACTAGGTATATCATTTCAAACCAGCATATAAACATCACAACTATGCTCACGATTTAAATCAATCCTTCTCTTCATCTACAGGTCCTGAAAGATACAATAACATGGATAATCATTTCAAACTAGCATATAGACACCACGACGATGCTCACGACTTAAACCAATCATTCTCTTCATCTACAGGTCCTGAAAGATATAACATTATGGATAAAATGTTATAGAACAGTAAAATTGTTGGATAATAGCATTAAAGGACAATAAACTAACCGAAAAATCAAAAACATAGAGGACTTTATCAAGAGTAATCTAAGAAGTGGTATGAACCACATCCTCCTCAAACACGGAATAATGGTGACCATTAACAATAGAAATAGATTTAATATCAGACAATGAGGAAAGCCCGATAAAGAGGTCGTGAGTACTTAAAATATATGAAGATGTTCCAGAGTCGATAATCCAAGAATTATCATTAGAAGCTAATAAAGTAGTCATACCTGAAAAGAATGCATGAGCAGTAATGGCAACAAGCTAGTTTCTTGAAGCTGAAGAAATCTGTCATTATCAGCCTGCCACTGTTTGAGTGGAGGAATCATTAAACTAAGTCTTTGTCACATGTCGTGCCAAGGGAGGCCTACTAAACTTGGTCCAACAACGATATGAGGTATGATTGGTCTTACCAAAGTGATCACACTTGCGATATTCACGTCCTCTAACTGATGATCTGCCTTAACCATGACCACGTAAAGGTAACCAAGATTGAATGATTTGGAGCTGGAGCAGTAATGATTGAGATGCATAATGGCCAAGAAAAGGTAGACAAGAGAAAAGGAAGATTCTCTGCGCCAAGGATGGGACCATATATCTGAGAAGCTAAGGTTGGATTGAGCCTTGTTAGCAAAATAGCTACAGTTAGCTCCTTTCGGTACTGCCGCATCTTTAATATGTTTGTTATAAAAAACTGATATGCTTCCAACTCATCTAGCAAAGACCTAAGGGAACACTAAAATTCTTGAACGAAATGCTCTTCCTAACAATGGGTAAACAGCTACTCATAGATCTTAAATATACGGACAATATTTTTGTCATGTCCATATGTGTTATACAAAGTGTCCCAAATCTTCTTGACCGAACATAACATCATGACACATCTATATATATCCTCCTGTATACTATTAACAAGCCATGATATGACGACACAGTCATCGACGAGCCAGTCTTCATAAAAAACGTCCTTAGCATCTGAGGGATCAACAATGAGATGACTTGTCTTCTGATGTGCACAATTAAAGGTCTCAAACACTTGTGACCAGACAAGAAAATTCTTACTATTGAACTTGATGGATGTCTCGAAGAGATTTTTTACCCAAGTCTCATAAGAAGAAACCATACGAGTAGGGATAAGGTCTGATTGAAACAAACAAATGTAGAAAGCAAGGCCAAATGCTGCTACAATCTTTAGAAACACCAAAAATAATTATAAAAACTTGTTGCTATGGCAAAATTTAATTATGTAGGGCAAAACTAAAGCACATAAACAACCCTAGAGTCAAAAACATGAAAGAGGAAAGATTGGACAGCCTATATAATGATATAGGAATCGACAACTAGGTTGTTTAAGCTACCGATTGCCATAGGAGGGCGGCTAGGGGCCGATAGGGCATCAAGGACCGATTGTTGAAGGTTGGGCGACGCTTGGAAGGTAACTAGGGTGGTGTTGGAGGGCCGACGGGCGCCTAAAGGCGCAATAGAGGGCCGATGGGTGGTTAGAGATGGGGTGAAGGGCCAGCAGGTGGCGACAAGAACATGAAATGTCGACGGTTTGGCCAAACAAAAACCCTAATCGACGATGGCATAGATTGCACCACGGCTAAACATATTTAAGTAAAACTTTCCTTTGTCTCTATTTATCGATATTTCTATATGCTTTTTAAATTGTCCTATTATTAGTTGTTTCTGTCTCCCATGAGAAAATGAAGCCATGATATGGTCAGAGCACACTGGCTTCACAGAACAAATCCTGGAAAGGTATATGCTTACAGCCATGCCAAGCGCTACAGAGGATAGAAAAGCCAGTACAAATAAAAGGAAGGAAAAAAAGCAAACCATCTGGCAAATAAGAGGCAATCATGCTTCTCTGAATAAATTCTCCTATCATCAATGTTCTACCAAACTAAACTAAAAAGAGTGTCTCATTTAGAAACAATGAGGTCTCCTTTCATTGCCCAACCAGAGTCAAAAGCCTAATTGCTTTGCAGCATTGTGTACATTTTTATTTCTAAATAAGTTTTACAATACTATAAGAGGAAAACTAAGATATCTATTATTAAAGAAGTCTGAGTACATATATATAATGGTTGGAGTATCCACAAGAGATAAATAGATATCCATATAACTACTTATTGACAACTCATATTATTATCTAATAACTAATAACTCTAACATTCCCTTTCAAACTCGAACATACAAATCTACCATGTCTAACTTGTTACAAAAGTATTTGAACTGACTCACAGACACACCTTTGGTAAACACATCTACAAGTTGTTTGAAAGAGGTAGTGAAGAAAGTAGTAATCAGTCCATCTACCACTGTATTCTTGACAAAGTGACAAGCCACTTTAATGTGTTCTGTTCGTTCATAAAATATTGGATTGTTAGCAATGTAAATGGCAACTTGATTGTCATATAACATAGGCGTAGCCTCCTTTGGAGGAAAACCAACCTCAATCAACAAAGATCTAATCTACATCAATCCACAAGCTGTTTGTGCCATAACTCTGTATTCTGCCTCTGCACTATTCTAAGACACGACGTTTTGTTTCTTGTTTCTCTAAATAACCAAGTTACCTCTCACAAATGTGCAGTATCCAAAAGTTGATTTCTTATCTCCTCAATTACCTGCATATCCAGAGTCTGAGTAGCAAGAAACATCAAGATGACCATGACACCTGTATCGAATGCATTTTCCCAAAACACTCTTTAGATAAGATAGAATTTGTAAGGATGCCTTCCAGACTATCTCCCTTGACTGATGCATGGACTGACTAACCAACCCGACTGCAAAAGTAATGTCCGAGCGTGTCACAGTAAGATATATCAACTTCCCAACTAGACGCTTGTATCGTCCTACATCCTCAAGAACCTCAGAAGATGTGTCCCACAAGTCTAGGCCAGAATCGACAGGAGAGCTAGGAGATTTATAGCCAAGCATGCCTGCCTCCTTTAGAAGATCGAGCACATACTTCCTTTGAGATAAGACCATTCCATCCTTAACGTGAGCAATTTCTATCTCCAAAAAGTACCAAGGTTTGCCCATATCCTTTGTCACAAAGTGTTGTCTGAGGAATGCCTTGCTTTCATCAACACATGTACTTTCACTTCCAGTGACTAGAATATCGTCCACATAAACAACCAGAATAACACAACCGGCATACCTTTACTTGATGAATACCAAGTGATCAAAGTTGCACCTTTAAAACCCAAATTGCATTGCAATCATATTGAATTTGTTAAACCATGTAGGCATGCATGCAGACTTTGCTTGAGGCCATAGATTGTTTTCTTTAACTTACACATATGTGTCTCCCTTTGAGCAACATAGCCAAGAGATTGCTCCATAAATACCTCCTCAAGCAGATCACCATAAAGAAAAGCATTTTTGATATCCAACTGATACATGGGCCATCGCTGATTGACTGCAACCGAAAACAATATGCGGATGGAGTTGAGATGTGTAACAGGAGAAAAAGTCTCAAAATAATCAACGTCATGATATGTTTGAGTGAAGCCACACACAACAAGACAAGCCTTATACCGGTCAATAGTGTCATTGGTGTTGTATTTAATAATAAATACCCAACGACAGTTGACAATCTCAACATCAACAAGTGGTGTGACAAGATCCCAAGTCCCTCGAAAATGTAAAGCAGACATCTCCTCATCCATAGTCATACACCACTCAAGTATTTGCAACGCTTCTTAATAAATCTTGGGTATAGAAAAAGATGATAAAGGCAAAGTAAAAATTCGATACATAGGATATAAATGATCATAGGTAACAAAATGGGAGAAAGGATGTACAGTACTACGAATACCTTTACATAGGACTATAGGAAAATCAAAGTCAGAAGGTCGAGTAAGAGAAGAAGTTGAGGCAAAAGAAGCGAGGCCTGCATCAATAGAAGTTGGAGGATCAATTCTTAGAGTTGATGGTTGTGCCTATTGTTGTGCTCACCAAGTATAAACATGAAAAGAAGTAACGGAAAGGGCTAGTGCGGATAGGGACACTGATTTTGCAAGAGGAACACTTTCTAGAAGAGGAAGTGAAGGGGGATAAGTAGAGATAGAGAAAGAAGTGTCCAGGAAGAATGTGACATAAGCAAAGACAAAATACTTGTGACACAAAGGATCATAGCAGTGATACCCTTTTTAGGTGTGAGAATAATCAACAAACATGTAGTGAATGGATCAAGGAGAAAGCTTGTCTAGATTGAGATGAGTGTCCTGGACAAAACACACACAACCAAAGACCTTTGGTGGAAGGGAGAAAATGGACTTCTAAACAAATAGAAGACAATGAAGAATATACCCATGAATCGAGGAAGGCATGCGATTTATGAGATAATAAGTAGTAAGAACTGCATCGGCCTACAATTGTAGAGGGACGTTCATCTAAGGTATAAGAGTTCCAGTAACATCCAACAGATGATAATGTTTGCGTTCGGCTACACCATTTTATTGGGATATTTTAGGACAAGAGGTTTGATAAATAATTTCCCAAGCTTCACGTAAAAGAGACACATCACGCTAAACGTACTCAAGAACATTGTCAATACGAAACACACGCAATGATTCATAAAACTGAGTTTTTATTTCATTAAAGAAAATCTTGATAACATCAATCACTTGAGTATGATCCTTTGAAAGATAAACCCAAGTCATCCTAGAGAAATCATCAAATAAAGACAATAAAATACCTAAAACCGTTAACATACTCAACCCGACAAGGCCCTCAAACATTAGAGTGAACTAACTTCATGGAAACACGACTTTGTTTCTCCTGACGTGGAGGATATGAAGATTGTCAATGTTTCCCAAGTTGACAAGACTCATAGAAAATTATTGACAATAACAGATGTTGGTAAAAAACTCTTTAATTTTTCTAACAATGAATGTCCTAGATGGCAATGCCTTAAAAAGAAAGACTCTCCAATAGATGCAGTGTAAGCCTATAAGTAGTATAGTAGAAGACTTGCGACCACTAAGGCAGTACAAACCATTATGCTCAGGTCTCAAACCAATCTGTTTCCCAGTCCACAAGTCCTGTATAAGAAGATCAGTTGAAAAAAGAATTACTACATAATCATGATCTTTAGTACACTAACTAACAGATAGTAAATCAACAAAAAAATTGAGAACATAAAGAACATGAAAAATAAGGTTATTAAGTAAAGACACATTCCCTTGTCCATGAACAAGAGAACTGGTTCCATTAGCAACAGTAACAGAAGGTGTAGAAACAAAATAGGTTAAGCAAGAAAAACATGACAAGTACCAAACATATACTTTGACGCACCTGAATCAACTACCTAGTCCACATTGAAAGTCGTGGACAAGGCAGACATACTTGAGGGAGTAGTGTGTATAGCAGAAGCAATCTGAGCGACTAGAGTAAACAGAGTCTAAAAAAGGCGACTGTACTCTACCTAAGAAATAGTCACGGTATCATCGGAACCAAAGGTAGTGGCGGAGTTGTCCTCGGTAACATTATCTGTCCAGTCAGGTTTGCCAAACTTCGCCCAACATCGATGCGAGGAGTGATTTTTACAACCACAATGATCACACTTCACATTACCTTGTCGATCGCCATATCCTCCCCCTGAATCACAACTCCATCCCTAGCCACGACCGCTATCGAAGTCACGACCACGACCAGAGACAGCTAAGGCAAACTAATCGTTGTGTACTGTAAGGGTCCCAGTTGAAATATGCAGTACGTGAGAGAAAGTAGAGGCCAATGGATAGAATCGACACCGAGAATATGGCCAAGCACCTGAGAAGCGAACTCGGGAGGAAGTGCCGATAAAAAATTTACAACAACAAACTCCTCCCTATATTCACACATCACCGTGACATCAAGAACCAGAGGCTGAAGAATGTCAAGCTCATCTAGAAGAACACGAATAAAAGTGTATAGCTTCTGAACAAACTGATCGCCTTGCTATAAAGAAAAGAACTGATTATAGATCTCAACAACCTTAGTAATATTTTTCTCTTGAACATAAGTGACCTTTAATGTATCTCAGATTGTCTTTGCAAATGGAAGCATGACTACGCCGTAAGAGATTTGAGGTTCCATACTATTCAACAACCATGAAATAATACCATAATCAAAAGCCAACCAGTCATCATAGTCCAAAGATTTCACATTGGGAGGATCGTGTGTAATATGCCTAATCTTTTTATGGGCGCTCAGAAAAACTTGAATAGACTTCACCTATATAAGATAATTGCAACCATCAAACTTGATAGACATACCACTAAGAGAACGGAACATAACATCACCAGAGGTAGGAGCCGACGAGGAGGCCATAAGGTAGTAGTACACAAGTAGATAATAGAAATTCATCAGAGTCACAAAAGGAATCGAAAGAAAATAATCATGTAGAAGGGGATAACCCAATGAAAAGAAGAATTATAAGGACTGCAGAGAAATAGAGGAGCCTAACTGAGTAACCCAAACCAATAACTAAGGCAAAACATGCCACCAGAGGGAGGAAGGAGACCCACCAGTCAACCTGAAGGGAACAGGAGATGACGGACGAGGAAAACAGGAGATTTGGAGAAACCAACAAGCATCACAGGCAACTACATGGACACCAACAGCAGTAGGGTAGGCCGACAAGGAAGTTGGAAGCCACTACCGGCTATAAGAGAGGCCAACGGCTGCCAGGAGAAAACCTAGAGGATCCGTCGGTGAACTGCAGGTGGGCTGGGTCAGGAGAGGAGGTGGAAGTGTCGAAGGAGGTCTGTGGAGGAGGAGGGAGAGCCAGTAGGCTGAAGGTGGACTGGCAGGTGGAAGAAGGTGGGGTGGTGGGTGAAGAAAAGAAAAAAAGGATTAGAGTTTGCAGAAAGAAAACCTAATGATACCATGTAAGAGGAAAACTAAGATATCTATTAATGAAGAAGTCTGAGTATATATATATAGTGATTGGAGTATCCACAAGAGATAAATGGATATCTATATAATCACTTATTGACAACCCATATATTATCCTCCAATAACTAATAACTCTAACAAATATCTTCTAATATAGTTTACATTTTTTTCCCATATGAGTAACACCACAATGGGCAAGGTTTTAAGTTGTTTACTCCAAAATACAAACCAAAATTTGAAAATTGAGGGTGTCAATAGAAGAGTTATGACTATGAAAGGACTGGGCACCAAAATCAATGTGGCAACATGCAAAAATAATAATAAAAGAGCAAAATAAGAGATAATAGAACATGGAATCTTACTTCACATATGTCATCTTCTCCAACAACACCAAATGGTACAATCGTGGCCTCAAATTTAGATGCCATTCGGACAAACTCGGCTTGTTCTGGCCAAAAAAGCTTGTATTCCTCCCCCTATGAATATGTAGAGAGGAAATTGAATTATTCTTTTTACATCATAATCATATAGTGTTTTGAATTTGCATTCTCATACATAAATGCATACTTATACCATTAGGACCCACAACACTTGCGTGCAACCAAAGTGATGCATCTACAAAAGGATATTTGTCATTTCCTTAGTGGAAGATTTGCATGTTTCCATCATATATGAGAAAGTGTGACATGATAATCTAGGGTTTCCTAAACTTTGAAAAGCCAAAAATACTCCAAAGTTTTAATCACATTCCACCAAAATGCTCAAAATTGACAAATGAAGTATAAGCTCAACATTAAGGAATATAATCAAGATCTAACCAAATTTAACCATACCATCAATTAATAAAAGCATTTTTATGCCATATATAACAAATATATTGACAGGATTCCCAGCACTGGTTACTTGATAGAAAGTAAATCACCATCAGATAAGCTCCTAGACCAATCTAATGTACAGATCATATTATATAAAGAGAGAGTATTTGGGATGGTAAGCCCTGTATATGGGGTTCTTGACTTAGTTGATTCCATAGGATGATTGTGTGATGTTAATCATCCACGCTTTGCATATAAACATAAAAAATTTGAAGCCGATTCTTTCAAGTGTTTATATTTCGAGTTTCAACATATCATTATTCTTGCTATTTATATGCAGACTGTAATGCAAAGAAATGCATGTGGGTGGAATTGAGGTATCACACTTCCGTGATTTTTTAGTTACAGTTTGTCAAAGGTTCAAATCCATATATATTTCTCAATCACAGACCAAAACACCAAATAAAGAAATCACCCTTCTAAACTTTGCCAGACCAAAACACCAAATAAATAAATCACCCTTCTAAACTTTGCCTACATGGTTATTTATGTATATCATATATGTGTAAGTAAAACAAGCAGCTTAAGAATCTTATATTTTGAGCCAAGCACCAGCACAAGTCGGCTGTTTAATTTCAAAATGCATTAATAAATTAACAACATATATGTACCTAAAAAGAGGAATATACAGTGGCCTGTAGGCACCCTAATTTTCATTGTTTTTCCTTTTTTTTTTATTTTAACGTTATAGATAGACTTATTATGCTACAAAATACATGCAGTTAAAGTTTCAACGCAATCTGTTTAACATAACTCCTCATCTAAAGGTCCAAATTTTGTTGTAAATTTCAGTGAATCAGTTGCTAAAATTAAATGCTTAAATCAAGGTAAAGTCCAAATTTATAAAATAGTAGGATGTTGTAGACCATGAAGTAGATTAAGAGATTATAATTTGACAATTTACTCACTAAAGAGGAAGGATGCATAATCTGAGTATAATGAAGAAAATGTGACAGCAATTGTACTAATTGTGCCATGAATTTCCATCTAAACAATAAAAGATACCTTTTTATGAAGTGCCTCACGTACACCACCTGGGTACAACAATACAAACTGTTTCTCGGCTAGAAGATTATAGAAGTTGACTCCCGTGACAGGAACGGCACCCATAATTCTCATATAGTCAAACATTGATGTATCAAAAAGAAGTCGTTCTGAATTTATGTCAAACATGAATGGGTGTCCAAGTCCACGAAGAAGTATATTTTTCTTAATCAATAATTCTGCAACCAGCATAGATAACTCTGTCCCCATCAGCATATGATATCCAACAAAAACAACAGGTCCTTCTGAAGGAATTCCTGCAAGGCCTCTGACTATTTTTCCATTCTCTAAAGTTGAAAGCATCACAGGGCTCGTAGCAGCAGCAAACGATCTATGATAAAAACAGTTCAGCAACAAATCTTAGTAAAAAAGGGGTAAACAATATCTAAACAACGTAGTAAACCTACACTACTATAAGAACAAGGCAGATACCTGTAGGATTCACTGATTTTAAGAAATTCACCAGTAGTTGGTGGAAAATAGTCCGAGGCATAGTTTATATGTCCTGAACGCCGATAAAAGGAAGCACCCTTTATGACTGTTAGTAAGTTGACACTACTGTCCTGTGATTTTAATGAGCTTATTAATATTTTCGAAACAACTTTCAAAATCTGATAATAAAATATTAAAGAGACTGCAGCATAGACCACACATTTTTGGGCCTAAAAGTTCAAAAATCTTATTGTTAGAGTTATATATTTATATGTCACGCATTAGGAGTTTATTGATTGACAGGTTATTAGATATCCATTTAGTCTAAGGTATCTGATAACTCTTCTTATATGTACTTACATGTTCCTTAGTGAATACAAAGCTTCTTTCATTTTTTTTCCCACATGGTACCAGTGCTCCAAGACAAAACCTAGCTCCACCCTCAACCTTAGCCATCGACAGCACCACCTTCACCCTTTTTGCCGTCGTCAACCCCCCCAAGGGTTACGTTCAGTGCCGTCAGCCCTTACGATGGCTTCCTTTGGCACCGTCAGCCCCTCCAAAGGTCTCCTCTGGTGCCATCAGTCCCTCCAGGGCTCTCTTCCACCACCATCAATCCCTCTAGGCGCCTCGTTTGGTGCTATCAATCTCTCTAGGGAACAAATCCACCATTGACACTCTCCAAGGCTCTTTGCCACTACTGACCACCCCTACAAGGACCTCTCAGGTCGTCATCGATCTCTCCGGAGGCCTCCTCCACCAGTAACAGCCCCTACAGGGTCCTTCCCTGTCGCCAACAACCACTCCAGAGGCCTCCTCCGCCGTCAGTGGTCTCTCTAAGCCTCATTTTCTCCTCCTTTATGTCTGAACAATGATGTTGGCCATCACATTACTGCTTAAATTCATGTCCTAGATTGCCACAAGATCATGTCATCTCTGGTGTGTGAACCCATCACATCCACACGTATAGGTGCAGTAGTCCGACTGTCCTTGTTGGTGATCCAGATCCGATCTTCTTCATGTTCTCCTTATGGTTTATCGAGAGTTGTTGGTGAAGAATCTTTATAGAACCTCTAAGAAGCTTAATGACAAGAATTACCTCCCAAGGGTGTAGAGTTTTGAGACTTTCATCGCAGCCCGTCATAAGTTACAGTATCTTATAAAACCTCTTCCCAACAACAAAGGTACGACATATGATGATTGATTTACTAACAATGTGACTATTGTGTCATGGTTAGTCAATAGTATGGAACATTCAGTTACGCAAGGTGTCATGATGTTATAGACGATAAAAAAGATTTGGGATAGACTACGCCTCACATATAACTACAAGAAGAACATATCGAGAATCATTAAAGTATATGAATTGTTGTTCACCTTACGTCAAGGAAATCGTTTGGTTCAAGAGTACTTAACACTTCTTTGTGCATTGCTCGATGAAGTCAACGTCTATCGGCCTTTGACCCCAAATGTCAGCCAAATGAAACAATATTATGAAGAACTCGCTATCACAGTCTACTTATTCAGTCTTAATCTGAATCTCAGCTCCTAAATTTGAATACAGATCTTAGATGTCGATAGTGCTCCTAATCTACAGACTACTTTTACTAAAGTTTTACGTATCTCTACAGCCACATCCGCTCAAGCTGCAGATCAGTCAACAATAGCAACTACACGTGATCGAGGGCATAATAGCTCCTGAAAGGGAAGTCAAGGGCATACAAACAATGGAGAGCATCTTCATTGCACACATTGTAGACGAATTGAACTAATAGATAAGTGTTGCAATAAGATTGATCAACCATCAATGGCAAATGTCACTACAGAGACTCCACCCATCACTTCTACCAATAACAAGCAGACTATCACCACTTTCCAGGTTAATTATAAGTGGATTTTATAACTATAGGTCACTGACTTTACAACCACTGTATCTTATGCTACTTTCGCATTTCATGCTACTTCCTCAAGTATTAATGCACTTCTAACTTCTAGGGATAACTTTAGATTATTGATTCGAAGAGTCTCCTCTCGTATGTCAGGTACAAAAACCTTTTTTTATATTTATCCCAACTTTCTAATATGCATTCAGTTGTTATAACTGATGCTCATTCCTATCATGTTAATGAAAAAGAGGTTGTACAAGCCTTTTCTCAATTCTAGTTAGGAAAAATCCTATATGTATCTGATTTTCCTAATAATCTCTTTTCTATTAGTACCATTACAAAATAATTACTTTGTTATGTGATCTTTTTTCCATTTTACTGCATTTTTCAAAATTTACAGATGAAAAGGAGAATTGGTTTAGATCGTGAACGAGGAAATAACGTGTACCTATCAGTCAATGATGATATACTACGAAGATTAGCATCTATGACGCCCACCGCTGAGCCATCTATTCTATGACACTACTAGCTAGATCATCCATCTCATAGCAAATTGCAACAAACTGTACCTTGATTTTCAATGTTTACTTTTAATTGTGAGTCATGTCAATTAGATAAACATCACCATGCTACCTTTAGACATCTACCTCTTATGTCGAGTTAACATTTATTTCAATTAATCCATTATGACATCTAAGGTCCTACTATAGTCACATCTATATCTAATCATCGTTATTACATTGTTTTTAATGATGATTTTTCACGTGCGTCTTGCATTTACTTAATAATCATAGTCATATCATTGATGTACTCAAAACTTTTATTAAAAAAATAAAAAATCAATTTACTATTACTCCAAAATATTTACGCACAGATAATACCTTTGAGTTTGTTTAATCTAGTGTTTAGTCTTATTATATATCAGATTACTTATCCATATACATCTTAATAAAATGGTGTTGTTGAGTGAAAACACAAACATTTCTTAGATGTCATGCACACCATTATGTTACATGTGTATGTTCCAAAATACTTATGGTCTGATGTTGTTTTCACTATTTGATATCTAATAAATAGGATGTCCTCTACACCTTTAAGGGGTTATGTCCCTCTTCAACATCTTCTACGTGATACAAGAACTTTTCCCTTTAACTCCTCGAGATTTAGGTGTATTGTATTTGTTCAGGATCTCTCTCTTGGACTGGATAAGTTGCCTCTCAAGTCTATCAACTATATGTTTGTGGAATACTCCAAACTCAGCGAAATTATAGGTGTTTTCATTATTCCATCAAATGATATTTTGTATCTACTAAAGTTATCTTTTTTAAGTCTCAGGCGTACTTTGATGGTACTACATTTGATATCGAGTATCCACCTCTACCGTCTGTTCTTCAGTCATCTGTCATAAAGGAAATTGAATCTACCACTGTAAACAATGAGATGCTCCATCCTTTGTAGGTATATCGTCGCCGCCAATAAGCAAACACCTCCTTTGGTAAAGCCATCTTCCTCCAAGAATACAAATCAACCTCTCATTAGTTTAGACCTTCCAATTACATTCCTAAAAAGTACCTACTCTTTCATTGCTTATCATATTTTCAATTTTGTTTCCTCACACTCTCTTCACCCAATTTTTCGTAATTTTACCATGTCTCTTTCGTCTAAGTCTGTTATAGAAACTATCAGGAGGTACTACTACTTCCTTATTAAAAGATAACCATGGATTAGAAAATAGCAGTTTTAACATTTCATGGCACTTGAGAATTGGTGACCCACTTTGTTGGAGCCACCATAATTACCTGCAGATAGGTCTATACTGTAAAGCACAAGGCAAACGATACAATTGACTGATAGAAACTTAGATTGGTTGCTCAAAGTTTCACATCAGAGTGATTTTGTCTATTGCCATTAATCACTCACAGGAGATGTGTAGTTGGATGTCAAAAATGCCTTCTTGTATAATAATCTCACAAATTCAGTGTTTATAGACTAACCTCCAAGGTACAATATGTAGAGAGAAGATAGAGTATGCAGCATGAAGAAAACTATCTATGGCCTAAAACAAAGTCTCCAAGCTTAGTTTGAAAATTCAACACATAGCTATGGTAGATAATTTTAAGAAATGCACAATCGATCACTTTGTTTTCTCTAGAGAACTACTAGTCGATGTGTGTTGCTAATAGTCTATGTTGACAACATATTACTGACACATAATGATGTTAAGAGTATTAGAAAGACAAAAGAGTATATTGAGACATATTTTATCACTAAGGATATAGGAAAGTTACGATATTTTTTAAGCATTAAGTTCACATATACAAAGGAGAAGATGATATTATCTCAGAGGAAGTATATTCTTGATCTTCTTTAAGAAACAGGACTTTTGAGGTGCAAGTCAGAGAGTACCTTATTAAGCAAACACCATCCTTCTAGTACATTACTTCAAAGTTATTAGAAAATCCTAATCAGTATAGACAATTGATTGGAAAACTTATATACTTGACAATAATTCTGTCAAACATATCATATGCAATCAATCTGTTAAGTCAGTTCATGCATAAATCCAGGAAATTACAATGGAGAAAGCTTTACGACTTCTTACCTATGTCAAACGAACATCAGGAAAGGACTTAATTTACAAAAGTGATCATCTAAGAGTCGAAACCTACTAGATTTAGGGTATGTTGATGACAGGAGAGATAGGAAGTCTACGTCGAACTTCTGTACATATATGGAAAACAATCTAATCACTTAACATAACAAGAAACAGAATATAGTTTCCAAATCCAGCGTAGAGGTAAAGTATAGATCCATAGCACAAACAGCATGCGAGATGATGTAGATCAGGTGACTATTGATAAAACTTGACTTTCCTGTTGAGACACCTATGTCTATGTATTATGACAACCAAACCAATATATTCATTACCAATAATCTTATCTTTCATGAACGCACAAAACATATAGAAATTGACTGTCATTATGTACAAGATATGATGATAAGAGGACACACCCTACACTTATTCATCTGAGCAATTAGTTGACATCTTCACAGAAGGTCTAAGTATAGGTATTTTAAGTCCCTATGTACCAAGTTGGACATGATAGATATATATACTCTAACTTGAAAAAGAGTGACAAAGTTATATATTTATGTCATATATGAGGAGTTTATTGGTTGATGGATTATTAGATATCTATTTAGTCTAAGATGTCTGATAACTCCTCTTATATGTACTCACATGCTCCTTAGTGAATACAAAACTTCTTTCATCTTATTTTCCACACTAATGAATTCCATTAGCATCTCAGATTGAACAGTTTTGCAAGTAAAGCCTAACAGATTAAAGGATGATAGATAATGGCTTCAAAAGATGAAATGGATCTTGAGGCACATAGAAAATGTGATGGTAAACTATGACTAAACTTGAAAAAAATGAAATAGGTATTGTAGAAGATGGTTTTTTTATGTATTGCATTATGGAGCAATGATCAAAATAATCTAAGAGTAGGACTAAGATAGGACACAGGAAAAGATTATATGATGTGGGACAATAAAAGAAACATACTACTGGAAAAACAATAAAGGGAAACAAGTATATGAATAAACTACAATCCAATTTAAAAGAAAGAGACATCAATCTCTACTTGAAAAGAAAAAGAAAGCATGATATCAAATGTCAACACATGTTGGCAAAATTTCAACAAAACACAATAGAAATCAACCTTCCAATTGGGCATTTGGCTGTATTACAAGAAAACCCTACAACAATGCCACATTGTCCATGACGGTGCATTTTGACCCATGATGCGAGATGTCGATGATACTGAAAACCTATATATTATTTTAACTTGTCTTGCATATACACATGTTAACAATATATATAACGTTACAATCCCACACATTAAGGGATATCAAAGATATTGAAATCAAATACAAATTTCAAAAAAAAAAATCGTTGTCAAGAATATCAAAACAGACACAAATATAATCAATTTGAATTCCTAAATTATCTCTAATCATTACTCCTCCGCAAGTTGATGGAGTGTTCACGAACCAACAACTTGACCCATAGTGTGTACAAAGAGTTGTGGTGAAGATATCAGCTATTTGATCCATAGAAGACAAACTACACATTGAGTTGTCCACAAGTTACTCGTTCTCTAACAAAATAATAGTCAATTTCAATATTACTTCCGTTCGGACATGAAAGACAAGATTGACAGTCAAGTATATGGCAAAGATATTATCCCACCAAATGGTAGGAGTAGATAATCAAACAACAATATCAGATAGTAAATTTTGAATCCAAATGGTCTCACAAGTGGCATTGGCCATTCCTTTGTATTCATATTCAGTGTTACGAAGGGCAATCGTTTTTTGCTTCTTAGAACTCCAAGAGAGATTAGATTGGTTTTGAGGAAAATGCTATAGTCACTAACTAAACATTTATCAATGGAATCACCAGCCTAATCTGTGACTGAATACAAATGAAGAATTGAAAAGGCATGCTTGGAAAAATGAAGGCCATGATCGATGGTGTCTGTCAGATACCAAAGAAGACATTTACCAACAGTCCAATGAGCATGCTTCGGGAGATGCATGTGCTAACATGCATGATTGACGGCGAAAGCAATATTTAGGACAAGTCAAGGTGAGATATTGAAGAACATCAACAATAATGGGATCGGGAAAAGGATCAGCATCACTGGGAGAAGGTTTAGAAGACCTAGCCACAGGTGTAGAAGCACCTTTTGCAGCATCCATGTGAGTACGCCATAGAAGCTCAAAAATATACTTAGATTAGAAGAACACCCGCATTGCTAGTCAAGATGATATCATCAACATAGATGAGCACGAGCATAATGTAGTCAGGATAATGTTTGATGAACAACGAAGTGTCAAGCAAGAAACTACAAATCCAAGATGTTGAAGGAAGAAACTGAGGTGTTAAAACCATGCATGAGGTGCCTACTTCAAACCATACAAAGAACGTTATAGTCAACCACCACACAAGACCACGGAGAGAACAATGCAAATGGTGACCAGTTTGATGACAGTCAAGGCCTTCTTGTTGACTATAACCTTTGACAACAAGGCGAGTCTTGTAACAATCAATAGTGCCCTTAGATTTCTTCCTTACTTCAAAGACCCATTTATACCCAATAATGTTACTATCAACAAAAAGGGCAACAAAAGTCCAAAGGCCATTGTTGAGAAGAGTCTTGCATTCATTACACAACTTCACGCCAACGAGGGTCCTTTGTAGCTTGAGAAGGACATGGCGGTTCTAGTTTTGAACAGTGAAGGCCACAAAATGGCATCGTGTGACAACAAGAACTGCAGATGGATGGGAGCCACCACGTGAATGTGTGATCATAGGATGAGATGGCAAAGTGGTAGAAGAGTTACTCGGTCTCAAACCAACAAGAGGAGCAGCACATGATTGTGGTTGTGGTGAATCAATATTTTTTTGATGCAAGAGAGGAGGTGGGGATAGTGGAATGCTAGCGCTAATACACGAGCAAGGGTCGGTCTGCCTGTGTTTGTGTGGCAAGTGGGTGGCACGTACATGAGGTCATGAGCTTAATCCAAGGCTGAGGAGGTGCCTACAAGAGTAGAATCACCATTATGGAATATAGACAAGGAAAGAGAAGTGTTTTCCACAAGCGAAGGAATTAGAGACGGAGGCATGAGTGAAGATGACAAGGATGGGTCATGGAAAGGGGATTTTTGAAAGGGGAAATGCTCTTCATGGAAAAACACATGTCAAGAATGAAAAACATGACCAGATGTTGGTTCAAAACAATGATAACCAACATATCTACTAGGATAACATAGAAACACACAAGGAAAAAAGCAAGCATCCAACTTGTGTGCAAAGTAGAGATGTAAATAAGTAAAATAGAGGGAACCAAAAGAACGAAGAGTTTTGTAAACAAGTGATGAATGAAAAAGAATTTCCCAAAGAGAGATAAAACAAAGACTTTTTGTGGGAATATGATTAATGAAATACACAGCTATTTCGAAAGCATAGTCCCAATAAATATTAAGAACATTAGATTGCATGAGTAAAGCAAGTCCTATTTCAACAATGCAACAGTGTTTACATTCAACCACACTGTTTTATTAACGAGTATGGGGGCACAAAATACAATGCCCAATGCCATGCAATAATAGTTCTGACTGAAATCGTTTAGATAAAAATTCCTTGGCACCATCATTTGAAGAAACTTTATTTTCAATTCAAAAATATTTTCCACATGAGTGCGAAATTCAACATACATATCATACACATTAGAACGAGAAATAAGAGGATAAAACCATGATAATTTGGAATAATCATCAAGAAAATGAATATAATAATGAAAACCAGTGACAGAAGTAACCAAGCTAGTTCCCAAATATCACAATGAATTAATTCCAATGGTTTAAGATAAACAGTAGGAAATAACAAAAAAGAAGATGATGACATTTGCTAATAAAACAAGCCGAGCAAGATTTATTCAAAGAAGAAATAATAGTAGACTCCTTCGACAAAACACGATGAACCAAATCAGACAATGAATGATGACCTAGACGATGACGCCACACAGCAAATGAATGTAAGGAAATGGTTGATACCCGAAGAGCAATAGCTAATCGATCAAAGGGATCCGCAAAGAGACAATAGAGACCATCAAGAAAAGGTCCTTGGAGAAGTATTTTGTTCGTGCAAGAATCATTCACAAGACAAAAAAAAGGAAGAAATTCAAAGAAACAGTTATTGTGATGATAGAATTTTGAAACAGAAAGTAAGTTTTAAAAAATAGAAGGAACATGTAAAATATCACGTAAGTGAAAGACACATTCATTGACAAAAAAGGAAGAAGTGCCTGTATGGGAAATCATTAAACCTAACCCACCACCTATATGAACTTGTATGGGACCACCACATTCCAAATGGAGAGACAAGTTACCCAGGTTGTCGGTAATGTGGTGGACAGTACCAAAGTCTAGATGCCAGAAATAGGTTAGGTTGACTGAGCATTAATGGGAGTCCGTAAAAGAGCAACAATAGTGTGAGGAGTAGGGGGAGGAGCCCTTGTGTAAGATTGAGATCCTGGTTGATAGTTTTGATTGAACCTCTGACAGCAATTTGCAACAACATGGCCAACACGATTACAGAGTTGGCACCAAGGTCTGCCACAATTGTTCTGGTTGAGAGTGGAAGTTTATTAAGACGATGAATGCACAGGAGTGTTGCCAGAACTGTGAGGAAGAGATACTGAGGGCAGAGTGATGCTTCAGGATTGAGCGTGGGATATAAGATGCACCATAGAAGAGGCAGCCGTGACAGAAGAGGAGGAGGATTAATCAAAAGGAAGAGTCACCTCTTGCGTCAGGAGAAGACCATGCTATGTTTCCAACGTATGGGAAATTCCAAAGACAGTGATGATGGTGCAAAACTGAGTGCATTCAAGGCCAAGGTCAAAGAGAAAGGTGGCTGTGAGTTCATCATCAGCCTGATGGTTGTAAGGCTATCAACAATCATCTTGGCTTGATTCACGTATTCAGACATGGAAAGAGAACCCTTCCGGAGACAATGGAACTGCGACCGAAGTTTGCATCACTCACACATTATTTTGTTGAGAGAGCGATTGTTCCAAAGCCTTTCAGATGGCATGAGAGGAATCAAGGCCGATCAGTTGGAGGGTGATCGAGTCATCTATGGATCTGAGAATCCATCCGAAGGCAAGCTAATCATGAACCATCCACAAATTATAGGCTGGATTCTGTGTCCTAGGACCTTTGTCATCATTAGAGGAGAGGGAGGCCGATGGACATGTAGAGACACCTTTAACATGATCAAGCATATGGAAAACTCGGATAAAAGGTTTAAAACGAGTCTTCCAAAGGAGGTAATTAGTATTAGTAAGACAAATACCAATGAAAGATAAAGAAGATGGAGTGGAAGAAGAGGAAGAAGCAGAAGATGGGGAAGGCATGATGACAATCATTGGGACAAAATATGTCGTTAGACAGTGGCTCTTAATACCATGAAGACCTGAATATTATTTCAACTTGTATTGCATATACACATGTTAACAATATATAGAGAGTTTACAATCCTCCATACCAAGGGGTATCTAAGGTATTAAAATCAAATACAAAATTCAAAAAGATATGATTGCCGAGAATCTCAAAACAACACAAATAGAATCAATTTGAATTCCTAAATTATTTAGATGTGTCGGTCCATGCCAATGGAAAACATTAGATATGTCAGTCCATGTCATTGAAAAACAGAACAAAATCTCTATGCTTTGTAACTTCAAATATGTCGCATTAACATTCAAAATTCCTCTTCTTTTAGCACTCTAGTCACATCAACAACTTAGTTTAAGATATTTAGAATGTTAAAATGTGAAAATTATTCAATAATTCTGGATCTTTTAATTGTTATATATAAACCATATTTCCTTATTATATATGTTTAAACCATGAATTTACAGACATAGAAAATTGTGTTGCCACTTAAACTTTAACTTAGAGTTTCAAATTGTAAATCAAAATTTTTAGTGGACTTCCATGTTTGACCATATTTCCATCAATGTGGCACACTTTCTATTTTAGAAGGACATGAGACCAACGTTTTGGAACCATGAGTTAGATACAATCCCCAGTTCAAAGATAGCAATGACAAGAGAAACTTTAACTACCTGATATCACGCATCCAACAATAAAACAAGAGACGCTTATCTCCTAAAATAAGAGAAATAAATAACTAAAAGATGATTATAACACTACAACAAAACAATGAAATAAGAAAAACTAATAAGTTGCATAATGATCCCCATGTCTATACTACTTACGTATGTTTTTATTATTCTATTTGGTTTTTGGCTAATTTGGGTTCAAGTTCTTCTGCATATCATGACAAGAACAATGTTATGGGCTAAGAACCTAAGAAGTCCAGCAAAGAGAATAAAACTCCATACCAGGAAAACAGCATGATCACTATCCTTGAAATGACGGATTCTGCAATTTGGTATAATTCTCCATATTCTATTAGCTTCCTCTTCACTTGGGAATAACTGATCCTTTCCACTGTTAAAATGGAAGTAGCATTAGCCACATATTTCTGGAAGCTCAGGAAAACTTCAAAGGTGATGTATCTAAGAACTCAACATAAGACAGAGAAATAATGCAATTATAAAACAAAAACTGTGTTTGACTCCAGGAAATAGAAGCTGCAAACAGTAGGTTAACATAATCCTGTTCATAATCAAATAGTTTAATATAGAAGACTTAGGCTCCATTTGATAAAACTTTTGGATAACTTTTGAGCATATAGTTTTTCCCTAGAAACTGCAATGATCCAACAACTCTACCAAACAATACCAACTTTTCAGAAACATGTAGCTTTTAAAACAGTAATTATTTTACATTTTCAGAAGCTAAGGTATGATAGTTTCTAATCAGAAACTAACTTCTACACTTATGTTTAGAAGTTGAAGTTCTACCAAACGGATCCTTAAAGTTCTTTTGGGATTACATCAAAAACTGTAGTTTTTTGCGAGAAGAGCTTTTCAAGTAAAGCTACTCTAAATGTGTCCTCCTTGCAAATTAAAAATAGCACGTATTTCTTCCAGAATTTTCTATTTTGAAAAGCATTGATCAACCTTTTAGTCATGTTGAACTAAAAAAGTTATTGACATAAAAGTTGTAATAGGTAGCTCCTACTAAAAAGCTAGATTTTTATCAAAAGTGCTTTTTACCCAACGCAAATTCCAAACAGATACTTAGGTTGTATTTGATTCAGATTCTATGGTGACTTTTCCATAGAATCTGATTCTAGTAAGTTCACTCACTCCAACTTTTGACTCCTGCTAAGTTTGTATAGCAAAAGCTTAAATTGATTTTATTTTCTCATTTGATTTAGATTCTAACTATAAAATGATTTGTTAGAATCTAGATGCTAGAATATGAACCAAACACAGCCCAAATCCAACCTGAATTCTGTATGAATGAGGCAGGAAAAATTGCATAAATTAATAATATCAAGGATTTCATACTGATCTTAAGATTTCAAATTATGACATTAAGGCTCTGTTTGGGAACATGGTGGGGAGCCTCATATTCTCTCAGAATCAATTTAACCTTAGAATAATTTCAAACAAGGTTATATAAATTATGGAATTCCTCAAAGATTGACTTTGTGGTCAACAAGAAAAATTCCTTCTCTCACATGCAAATTAATATGCATTGTCATTCATCTTCTATTTTCTATCAAATATTGAAATTAATGCAGTACACTCCAGATTTATCTTGAAATCTAAGGAAACATGGAGTATGAGAATAATATAAACCTGGCCAATATCAGAGTCTGGGCTCTGACAGCATGGAGACGAGAATTGGCATATAATGATGCTGATTTTAGCATTTTCAACTTCCAGATAAGAGATTCTTTAAGTAAAATATCAGCCAAAAACTGTATGGGAAGCCCAGCACAAGAAATTAGCAAGCTAGAGATACTTGAAGCAAAATAACTTAGTATTTCCAGAGACAATCTAAACAGAGACAAAAGCTAACAAAAAACAGGAATTTGCTAGCAGCAAGATTACTAATGTCCAACATGGATCAAATATCAGAGGTAACATGTTGTCTCGTAAGGTGTTCACTCACAAGTGGAACTTGACTTTCTTAGCTTAAATCCTGATGTGACAAATCTATATAATTGTCATCAAGTTATGTCAACAATCAACAATGTTAAGTGCTAAGTATATGATTGACCAGATTCCAGGCAATCAGATTTCATGGTAGGAACCACAAGATAAATTAAGAAAAAAGAGGATGATACCACATCAAAACACTTCATCCAAACCATGTAATTTAATTCCTCTTCCACACATAAAGATGAACAGCCAAGTGCATAAAATAATTTATCGATTGTTAACTTATACTCCTTGTGTTTTGAATTCGGTTTTTATTGTTCCAAAATTTTAATAACATTTTTGCAAGTTTTCCAACAGTAAGCAAAGATGTGTCTTTATCTTTAAATGAAAAAATAATGTTGATTTAAATAAAAAATAATATTTTGAACCAAGGTAACAATTTGACCACATGGGAGGACTCTTGGCAATGTATTGTGTCCTGATGGACAATAAAGTTCTTAGATCCTATCTTGTCAATCAGTGGCTAGACACAAGGATCCATTTGATATACAATAGTACAACAAAGTTCTAGGATTGGTTGTCAACATACCATCCAATTCATGGTCAATGCAACTGTAATAATGGGAAGGATCTTCCTTGGTCCTAGAACACCAATGAACTAGTTTATGGCAACCCGAAATTTTCAATGGTCTTGAAAGCACAACAAATAGAAATTAATTCAAGTTTGATTTACAATACGGGAGTATGCATGGATTTAGTATACAAAAAATAAACCACATTCTTATGCATTGAAAAAGAAATTTATGTTAAAAGATATAAAATCAAAATTTCATCCAAATTTCTTTCAAATTAAAAAACTTACAGATAAATAAGAAAACATCGTAAGAGATTGTTGGAGATCCTTTTCAGCATAAGCGATCGCCGTCCTCATCGAATTACCTATGAAATAAGGGTTTGAAGACCATGTTGTAATAACAGTTTCTGGTGTTAATTATGCTCCTAATTAACTGAGCACCTTTCGGCCTTGGTCCACATGCCAATATTGCATGCTGACTTTGTAGTTTGTCTCATACTGGGTCATCACAACCCTATACTGGGTTGCCTTTGTACAAAACATAGTTGAATTCTCAGGCCTCAGCCATACACATCTATGTGAATCCCTAATAATATAATGTTGTCAAACCACATGCTAGTCTAGCCATCAGCAGGTCATGGAGTTCCATAGAAGACTCTTGCAGAATTGACTGGTGAAATTTTGCAACAATTCCATGGTAGGCACTTCATACTATAAAAGTTGGCTGGTAAAATATTGCAACAATTCCATGATAGGCGCTTCACACTATACAAGGTCTTCTGCTATATAAATAACGTGGTGGACCACATTAACAAGATACATATTAGCATCTAGGCAGCATATCTATTGACTCACTTAATATTTCATATCAGCAGCCTTACACCGATTTATTACTTAGATACAATGCATACAATTTTGCCTCTCAGAAAGTCAGTGCACCCCATAATAAGCACTACAGCATACCACTCTGACAAGTCACAAGAAATCAATTTGGCTTCCAAAGAATGAGAGATTGTAGCCTCCACTTGCAAACTACAAAATATGACAAGTGCCAGGATTCTTTACCCCTATATAATAGCCTATGATCAGGTGCTCAATAACTTATGTTGGTAACTAATAAACCATAGACACCATGCTTGGACAAACTAATCATAATGAGATGAACTCCCATTGAATTAAATTTAATGTCCATATTCAACAATTGAAGACTGGCTATCATGGACATACAACAGTCTCACTGGAAGAGGGGTTATAATAAATACAATCCTGGTATAGCTATTGTAAGAAAATGATTGTAGTTCTGAGACTTTTGATTACTCATATTTAGGAAAACTGTCATGTATCAATAGATAGTATAGGATACACTTAAGGAAACAACTAAATCTTTCAACATGAGTCCCTTGGGAAAATGGTCGTTGTTTACGTTAGCCAAGGATGATTTTTTACACAATACTTTGGAAAAAGAACCTCAGAGACACAAGAAAATAGGAAATTGATAAGTTCCAAATGTGAATTATAACACCTATACAGAAAAGTCAAAACCTTCAACAACAAAAAAAGAAAACCTAAGTGATTCCAAATTACAGGCCCAGTAAATAACATTATTGATGCCTTCAATAATCAACTGACTTATGCCACAAAGAGGAGTTGCAAAATTTAACAACTTGACAGACCTGTAAACTTGAAGATATTTGGAACCAAAACATGGAGAGGTTCGGGAATGACGTCTGAGAATGAAAGGAAAGACTGCAACATAGATTTGCAGAAGGATGTCCCTGTAAGAAAGAGACGTACAAATAAGTAGACTCCCAAGTCCCAACTAGTGTGCATGTGATAGTTTTTATCAAGAAGGTCCAACAGAAAGCTAAACTCTTGTACCTGGATTAGCTGATATAATCATCAAGTCAATATCAGGATTGCGTGCTGCAACAGCAAAAGCCAGGCAAGCTCCGAAAGATTCTCCAACAAGATAAACAGGCTTGTTCTGTAAATGAGTTTTTTCTAACCTCAGGGTTCTTTCAATAAACTGCAACAGTCCTGCACGAGAAGAATGAAATTTGCATCGTTTTTTCTTTAAAAAGGATCCTGGAAAGTTTTCTTAGCTAGCTTGCCTTAGTAAGCAAGTTTAACAAAATAAATAAATGAGAAAAATCTTGCTGGTTTTTAGGCATCCTTGACGATGCAACATCCTCTTTTTCTAAAGCTACAACTTTCAGAAAATAACAAATTCTTCAAGAACAAAAATTATTTATAATTCTTCAAGAAGATTATTTTTTGTTGCTTAAAGAGACAGGAGGCATGATCGTCATCTGGAAATTTATGGTTTTTTTAAAGAAAACAGGTGTGATGGGATATAATGTATTAAGCTGAGAACTAAGTCTTCCAAACAAATTGCACAAGAGGCACATTCGGTAAGATGCAAACTATCAGATAATTTAGTTCAACTAACGTGAATTGTGCTCTTTTTCTTGGAACTCCAAGGTGGAATATGGATTGACCTCTCAATCCTGAGGGAATAGTTATTTTTCTATTCTGTGATTGTAAATATCTTCAAAATGTTCTAAGATGATAAGCTAGGAAGATGCCCACATAATCTGAATTTCTGGTGCGTAAAATGGACAAAATCAATTAAAAATGTGGTTACAGAGCTTGAAATTAGAAGATTGATCTATTCCGTGAACCTGTGATTACAAGGATATCAAGTTATTCTCATTTTCTATCATAGACACCAAATGACTTATATGAACTGTTGAAACATGGACATCTAACTCAAAATCAATTAACAATAAGTAGAGAAATCCATCTCTATATAACTACAAGTCTTGTCCTTACTTTTTCTAATGTAAAACTATTTGAACACTCTCCTTCACTTGTGATTCTATTTAGGTCCAACAAGTATTTCTTTTGGATATGAATAGATGTGTGTAAACTTAGACCTATTTAGATCTCTTTTGGCTCTAATACCATGTTAAAATATAGATATCTAACTCAAAACTAAATGACAATAAATAAAAGGATCCATCTTTACATAACCACAAGTCCTGTCCTCACTTTTTTCTAATATAGGACTATTCTAACATGAACAATCCTCCAAGGACTACGACACCACGTACCACAGTTTTTTTTCTTTTGAAAATTCATATTGCATAGTTATTACTAATTGAAGTATGGAAAGTGCAAAGTTATTTAACCTCGGGAACAATAAAATGAATAATGTATTAATTTACCATATGGGTTTGCTAAGACCTGTTAGTACTGCATCTTTAGAGATTTTTTTGCCACTTAAAATGTGCAAGAGATGTCTCGAAAGGCAGCAGATTCCTGTAGCCAGGTTTCTCATGCAGATTCCAATTCATTCATTCTTTTTTTTTTTGGTAAATGGTTGCATGTCGAGAAAGTAGACAGAAAAAAGGAGATACCTTCAAAAGGTGTCCTGTCCATGACAGGAATATGAAGGCACCAGACATCAAATATCCTGCAACAAAATCCTAACATGAAGCCAAATAATTTGTGAAATGATAAATAATTCTATAAGAATCATTACAAACTATCAACATTACTTCTTCAATTGATGATGATGCCGAATCAGCCCCAGCCCTGTACCATCAATCCCTACATATTTCCCCCAAAATACAACATTCTAACAAATTAATTTGAATGCAGCAAACCAAAATGAATAATGAATGATTTTTCACATGATTATTGTTGAAAATTTACAAATTGAACCATTATCATTTGTCGTTAATAGTTGTTAAATCCAACATGAAACTCTAGAATAAGATGATAATATCTTGAAGAAAAAATCAGTTTATGCAATAAAGCATGAAATTCTTAAATAATTAGACAAAGTAATGCTAGAGAAATATAGCAATCGAAAGGATTTTAATTCCCATAAACTTCACTTCGATAAATAATGCCATAAAAGTTAGAAAGAAAGGATCAAAATAATGCATGCATAAAAGTTCGATAAATAATGTCATCCATCATCACAAATCATGGAATGCATCATGCATAGAGAAAAAAACCCATTTATAGGATACAAAATAAAAATCATATTACCAACTATTAGTGTTATATTTAGAGTGTTAGTTAGTTAATGGATCTTATCTATTATATGAATCTTATCTCATATAACTCACCATATATATGTATATGTATATATATATATATATATATATATGTTATACTCCTCTTTAATGACAATAATCCCTTTCTTTCAATACAACATATGGTATCAGAGCATTGTTAGTAACCCTAACCAACACATGAACCCACCAACCACCACATCCGACGACACCCAACCGTTACCCACCAGATTCCAACCACCAAGCTGTCATCCGCACGTCCAACTGCTGCCGCCAGCCACTGATTCAATCTTTCCCGTCGTCTAGCAGCTCTCCAACCACCAGATAGCAACCTAAGGGCGACTTCCAACCCCAGTCATCCCTCCTCTACCATCGAATGACCAGAACCAACAATTCTGATGCATGTTTTAGGGCATCTGATGGTTTTTACAGCCACTATCGGTTGTCCAAGTCTATGTTGTTACTAGTAAATGTATGTGATACTCATTTCTTCTAGGATAACAAGTATATGTTCTAAGTTTCAATGATTTTTGAAACCTTTTCTAATCCATATTAGCCTTTTTTACCCCATAAATCAGTTTTTTCTCAACAAATCAGACCTATTCTAATCTTATCTATGGCATATTCTCGTAACTAGTTGCTTAAAAACCTTATTGCTACATTAATCAATCTGACAAGGAAGAATTATCTGTTATGGTCTCAAACTTTCAAAAGCTTTCAAAACGTTCCTTGGCGACCACTGGAAAATATGACGCATCACACATCTACTATCCAATATTAAAGATGTGGCTTATGAAGATTGATTTGCTGATGATTGTACAGTTATTTCCTGCATAGTGAATAATATGGATGAAGACGTTACTTACTCGGTCAGTATGTTAGAGCCTGCAAAGAAGATCTGAGATATTGTTCATAACACTTATAGAAATGAGAAAAATATTATGAGAAAAATATTGCCAAGAGTTTATAAGATCTACGTACAATTATTCATACACAAGTAGAGGAACAACTCCATACAAGATTTTTACAGTACCTTGATATCTCTATTAGATGAATTGGAGATGTATCAGTCTCTTGCAGTAGATCGTTCCAAGATAGAGTACAAAAAAGAGTTAACAATGGTGATCTTCCTAACTGGTCTACAGTCTAATTAGCCAGATTAAAGGACATATTCTTGGTGTCGACTCTATTTCCACTCTTCAGTCGACTTTCTCATGAGTTTTACGCGTTTCTACTAATTTTCCAGCTCCAACAGTTGTTGTAGATCAAATAACAACAGCATCATCTACAAAAGAACGTAACACCTGAGGTACTCGTAGACATGGACGTGGTCACGATGATCATAAATATGACCATTGTGGTCATAATACCCACACTACTGACAGATGCTAGGACAAGTTTGAACGGTCTCCTTTGACACCTACTGACAGATGCTAGGACAAGTTTGAACGGTCTCCTTTGACACATCTTGCATCATTGAATGTCTTAGATTCTCTATCATCAAGATCCTCTCCTGAAACTATGACCATTTCCTAAGTCAAGTATGATCGATTCCTTCAGATGCGACACTTAGTCTACTGCAACTATTTTCCATGTCACTACTTCATATACACATACTTTACTTGCTTCCTGAGACAATAATTTGATTATAGACTCGAGAAATTCCTCTTACATAACAGGTACTCGAGATCTTTTCATCCATCTTTTCCAATCATTAGACATCAATTCTATTTCCATAGCTAATAGTCAGAGTTGTCCAATAGTCGAGGGAAGAGCAGTTCATGTTTCTTCTTAAATCACTATTGAAAAAGTCATTTTTATTCCTAATTTCTCTGTAAATTTACTTTCCATCAGTACAGTCACTAAATAATTATATTATTTTGTAACCTTCTACCCTTTCCATTGTACTTTTACGAAGAAAAGGATTAATCTAGACCATGAGCAAGGCCACGGTCTGTTGGTTCGCGATAATATTCCACGAGGACTTGCTACTATTGCTTTAACAATAAATTCTTCCTTGTTATGACATTGTCATTTAAGACATCTGTCCCTTCGTCGCCTTCAGTAGGTTATTCCATGGGTGTCTTTAGAGTCATTTGTTTGTTCATCATGTTACCTATAAGCGTCAGTCTTTAACTTCTAGTCAAAGTTCTTTTGATCTAGTTCATTATGATATTTGGAAACCTACTCATGATATGTTTGTTTCATGTTATAAATCTCATATCATTATCGTTGATGATTTCTCTCATATGTCCTAGGTGTACCTCTTGAAGAATAGACAACATGTGTTTGAGATGATGAAAAATTATTTTATTGAAATTATGAATCAATTTTCTATCTTGTTCAATATTTTTTGTATTGACAATGCATTAAAATT
The DNA here is from genome assembly GCA_024699735.1 of Posidonia australis. Lineage (NCBI taxonomy): Eukaryota > Viridiplantae > Streptophyta > Magnoliopsida > Alismatales > Posidoniaceae > Posidonia > Posidonia australis. The sequence continues at coordinate 39,124 of JAMKQA010020008.1, forward strand.
TTTACAAACCAACATTTAAGACTTTTGTTCCTCTAAGAGAATCTTGCATCAAACCTTGTATATACATACTTCTTAACAAAATGGCGTGATTGAACGCAAACATCACATTTTAGATATAACACGTATAATTTTGATTGAGAAGCAAATTCCTAAGTATTTGTAGTATGTTGTCCTTACTATTGTATACTTGATTAATCGTATATCTTCTACTCCTCTTGTAGGGGAGATTCCTCTTAGAAGATTATTCCAATCAAGAGTTGTTTGCCCTTCCACCTAAAACGTTTAATTGTGTTGCATTTGTTCCAAATTACACACCTAAGCTAAATAAACTTGCACCTCAAGTCTTAAAATGTGTCCTTATAAGATACTCTAGAATTCAAAAAGGATATCGATATTTTCGCCCATCACGCATTATTATATTGTTTCTACCAATGTCACTTTTCTTGAGTCCAAATCCTTCTTTGAAGTTGTAGAATATATTCTTCTTCCTTCACTTGCTCATTATTAAGTTTAAGGATTAGTTCAACAAGAAAATAAAATGAAGAATAGAAATAAAACAGATACGCAAATTTACGTGGTTCACCCAAGAAAGGACTACGTCCACAGACAAGGCAGATGGGTTTCACTATACTTCAGAATAATACAACTCAGACCAAGAGTATAACTCTTATACAAATCGTAGAAATTTCAATATGAAATTTCTACCAGTAGCAGCAACAGAATAGCAGCAACTTTACTAGAACCAAAAGAAATGAAACCCAAACGAGAAAACAGAGGAAGTAAGTTGTTCCCGTCTGCTGCCACAAAAGGTCTGACCCTGCCTCCTCCTTATATAGCAGTAGAGGGAGACGGGTGAGCAGGTGTGGTGCGCGGAGCAGATGCGTCGGTGCGGAGCAGACGCGTCGGTGCGTGGAGCAGATGCAGCGGTATGCGGAGCAGATGTGTCTATGCGGAGCAGATGCGTCGGAACGCAGAGCAGATGCAGCGGTGCGCGGAGCAGATGCGTCGGTGCAGAGCAGACGCAGCGAAAGAGCAGACGCGCGGATCGAGGAGCAGGCGCGAGCGGAAGCTTGGAGCAGACGGAAACGGAAGAGCAGACGCGACGGCTCCCTGCGTCCAACCTTCCGTGATCTGGAAGAGCAGGTGAAAAACCCACGACCGGGAGCTGTTCTTCTATCTGAGTTATATTTTTTTTTTCTTTCTTTCAGAACATATATTCAAGTCATTTCTACAAATCTCCACTTTGACTTGAATATTCGCCCTGCTGAACAGAACTGATCTAGATACGATCACAGATATAGAGCAAATTTAAGCAGTGGACAAACTTGCTCTCTGGAACAGCTTTGATGAAAAAATCTGCAGGGTTATCTTCAGTAGCAATTTTAACAAATTTTACTCTCTTTTTACCTCTGATAAAGTGATACCTTATGTGAAAATGTTTAGTCCTTTCACGATGGACATGATCCTTGGCTAAACATATGGAACTAAGGTTATCATAGAAAATGTCAATAAAATCTTGATGTAAGCCAAAATCACCAAGCAAACTTTTTAACCAGATACCTTCCTTTACAGCCTCTGTCATTGCAACATATTCAGCCTCAATGGATGACAATGTGACTATTGGTTGAAGAGATGCCTTCCAGCTCACCACTGAATTTCCCACTGTAAACACATAGCCAGTCATGGACTTTCTAGTGTCCCTATCTGCTCCAAAATCTAAGTCAGAATAGCCTTTGATAAGGCAATCATCACTATTTCCATATCTTAGACCCTAGTTAATGGATCCTTTAAGATACCTGAAAATTCGTTTTACAGCTTGTCAATGTTCTCGTCCTGGATTACACATAAAACGACTAACAACACTTACAACATGTGCTATACCAGGCCTAGAACATACCATGACATACATTAGACTCCCGACTGCACTAGCATATGAAGTCCTACTCATGTCTTCTGTTTCATCATCTGTTTGAGGTGACATAGAAAAAGACAAGTGAACACTTGAAGCAGAAGGTGTACCTGTAGATTTGGAGCTATCTATTCTGAATTTTGACAAAATTTTCTGTATATAGACTGACTAAGATAAGAACAATTTCTTTTGTTCTCTATTTCTGAAAATCTACATTCCCAAAATTTTCTTGGTAGCACCTAAGTTCTTCATTTCAAATTCTGAACTTAGAAGAGACTTTAGTTTCTGAATTTCGCTTTTCTGCTTAGAGACAATGAGTATGTCATCTACATATAAAAAAAAGTAAACCCAAAAGCCATCGGAACACTTCCTAACATAAACACAAGAGTCGTGTTGACTTCTGTGATATTGAAGTTTGTGCACGAAAGTATCAAACTTCTTATTCCACTGCCTTGGAGACTGTTTGAGTCCATATAAAGACTTCTTCAACTTGCATACAAAATCTGGTTTGGAAAGATCTTGGAATCCTTCCGGTTGACACATCAAGATATCTTCCTCTAAATCTCCATGTAAAAAAGCGATTTTGACGTCTAGTTGCTCCAACTCTAAGTCTTCTAGAGCTACAATTGCTAACAAGACTCTGATCGATGTATGTCTCACAACAGGAGAGAATATCTCAGTATAATCTACTCCTTCAACTTGGTTAAAGCCCTTTGCAACTAGACGTGCTTTAAATCTGATGCTACCTGCAGCTTCAGGATCAGCTTTCCTTTTAAACACCCATTTACAGCCGATTATTTTTCTCTTCTCTGGTGCTTTTACCAGAGACTAGGTTTGGGTAGATCGAAGAGATTCCATCTCTTCTTGCATTACTATCATCCATTGTGAAGCTTCTTTACTGTTTATGGCTTCTTAATATGCTGATGGTTCTTCTGAGCCAGGTTCATCAGCTACTTGTAAGGCAAAAGCTGTTAGATTTTCGAAACCTAACCTTGTAGGTGGTCGAACTTCCCTTCTTTGCCTGTCTATAGCTACACTTCTAAAAAGTTGTGGCTGTTCCATCCCTATAGAAGTGTCTGTTTCAGCTTCTGGCCTTTCAATTTCATCTTCTTCACCATTTGGATTAAGATCTGCATCCCTTTAAGAAGAAGACAGCTGAAATTTCACTTGATCACCTGAAATACTACTTAATGAAGGATCAGAAATTTCAGCAACAGATTTCCCTTCCTGTAGCATAGATTTTTCATCAAAAGTTACACTTCTTGCAAGTATAACTTTGTGCAACTGAGGAGCCCATACCCTGTATCCTTTTACTCCATCTCCATATCCCATGAAGACACCTTTCTTTGCTCTTGGCTCAAGTTTGCCTTCATTTACATGAAAATAAACAGGACACCCAAAAAATCTTAATTTAGAATAATCTGCCTGTTTACCTGTCCAAACTTCATAGGGAGTCTTCATCTGAATGGAAGATGATGGAGATCTATTGGTAATAAAACACGCAGTATGAATTGCTTCTACCCAAAAAACATCTGCAATTCCAGAGTTAGAAATTAAGCACCTGGCCTTTTCTAACAGAGTTCTGTTCATACGTTCTGCAACACCATTTTGTTGCGGAGTGTATGCAACTGTTCTATGTCGGGCAATACCTGTGTTTCTGCACAGAGAATCAAAAGCATTATTGATGAACTCAAGGCCATTGTCTGTTCGTAGAACCTTGATTTTTCGATCAGTCTGGTTTTCAACCAGAACTTTCCATTCCTTGAAGTTGACAAAGGCATCACCTTTGTGTTTCATTAGAAACACCCAAGTCATTCTTGAGAAGTCATCAATAATGGATAAGAAGAATCTAGAATTTCCCAAAGAAGGTGTTCTTGTTGGTC
>JAMKQA010020015.1:0-34574 GCA_024699735.1 Posidonia australis
AACAAACACTAAGGCGAAGCAAACAAAAACTGTAACCAAACAATCACAAGCAGACACAAGAAATTTTTACGTGGAAACCCCCTCGGTGTGAGGAAAGGAAAAAACCACGGGACCCTCTCGGTCCAGGCAACCGGCACTATGTTGTCAAGGGAATACAATTGTTCTTCTCAAGTTCTCAAGCTTGAGGTTAGCACAAGCCACAAATAATCTTCAATAGAGATAATAAGAAAGAAGAAATATATCCCAATGGAATAGATGAGAATCTCCCCTGTCACGGAACTATGCGCACTCACGGTGGACGTTCACCTACGAGCACCTCTTCCTCACCGTCGGTGGAACCACGCGCTGGATCACGCGTCCCCTCTTCACTGGCAGCGGCACAGCAACAACAGCACGTTGGATACCGGGTACCAACAGCTCCTCTTCACGCAACAGCAACAGCCGTACGGACGGATGGACGCCCTCTTCCACGCTGCAGCAGCAGAACGCGTGAAGGAAAGTTGCAGCAGCCGGACGCGTGAAGGGGAAAAATTACAGCAGCAGCCGTGTGGGAAAAACAGAAGAAGAAACAGTTGCTCCTCTCTCTCTTCTGTGTGGGAAAAACAGAAGAAGAAACAGTTGCTCCTCTCTCTCTTCTTATCTCTTTTTCTTCTGTCCTTTTTTCTCTCTTTGTCAAGGCATATATATATATATCTTCCTCCTGATTATATCTCACAATTGCAATCTCTTATTTCTCTTACAATTGTAATCTCTTATTTCTCTTACAATTGCAATCCCTTATTTTTCGAGATTGAGATTTTCTTTCCAATCTCGTCATAGAGGTGGAGAATGGTCCAACATTACTATCTGCAGAATTGATTCTTTTGGTTGAGTTTTATTGAACACCAACGTGTTTGTGGGTTTTGAAACGGTTGTAGTTGGCTAGTGTTAGAATGCTGTCAGGGGCAAGGGCCAACCTCAACCCAACAGCACAGGCTATGATAGTCTCAACTGGTAAGAGATGATTTACTGTTAATTAATCATCTGATCATCTCCATTAATGATTTTGATGGCAATGCTGACCTTGGATCTATGCAAAATCTGATGCAGCTGCAGGGATGACATATTTCATAGTTGCTGTTAAGACGCTGTTGGCTTCTGCAAGAAAGAACTCCTTTGGCAATCTGCATGAATTAGATAATGGGTTTGAGTTGTTGAGTTTGTCTGCGAGACGAACACATTCTGAACGAGTGGGTTGTTCCTTCCTAGATATCTCAACTTCATGAGTGCTTCAATAAGATAAACATGCACTTGTAGGCAATTCCCAGCACTTTGAAATGCAATATATGCATGAAATCAATGCAGAGATATATAAAGTTAATTTGGAATATAATCTATGAACTCGGAAATAATCTTTAAATTTTGTTGATTTGTTGTGTTGTGAGTTCAAATCTGACCTTAGAAAAACCTGACCAGTGATCGATATCACAGTTATGTCAGGGTGTTTGACAAAATAGTTGTTTGTATCTTAGACAAAACAGATTTACACAACCTAGGAGCCATTTTAATGATCACTGCCTGATGTTTCTATCTTAGACAAACATCATGGGATGGAAGAGCCTAGACTGCCCTTTTCTACTCAAGTTGGCAACTTGCAGTGTTCGATTCCTCAAATGGTTCAGATAACATGAACTCTGCACTTCCATGGATCAATAATTTTGTTGGAGCCCCAGCCCCACCTAAAAAATTAGAGCATGTATGGGAAAGAGAAGATTACCACTTTCTTGTGCTGTTCATGTCCATCCTTCCTTTGGATTTGGACATACGGCTTCACTTCATGGTTCCTCAGTCATGACACAGGACAAAAACCCATTGATTTTACATTTGTATTATCATCAAAGGAATCAGCAACTTGCTTAAAAATTTGACAATCTTGGCATTTGGAAAACAAGGGATTGGATTTTTAGTTAGATATTTGAAACTACTTTACAAGGAAGTAACAGTGTGGCACAAAACCACACAAGTCCAGTACTTCTCATCTCCGTTGATTAGCAAGTAGGTTTGGTTCCATTGGTTACCCTTCTTAATGTTATCTTACGACAAAATTGGAGAACCAACAGTATCAGAAAATGTTGTATTACACTTGAAAATACTTCTGGATACAGTCAAATTTTGTAGTTCACTTCATAGGAAAGCACTACTTTTCCTTTTTCCTAGAAACTCGTAATGAAGCAAGCTTGTACTGAAAAGAAGGAATTCTGTAAAAACCTTTGAGACCTAGCAGGATCGATTCAGCACCCTTGTTTAGCAAGTTGAGATGCAAAACTTCTAGAAATGCGCACATGCTTTACAAAAATGTCTTATTTTGGCAGCTAAATAGGAAAATATTCAATAAAATAATAGAAAGAGTGAGTTGTGGCACCGACCCAACTTTACCTCCCCCTATTCAGTAAGCAAGATGCTACCTCCTTTGATATCTCTGCGGACCTTGAAAATTGAATAAAAACAAGAGAGACCCTACATCAAAAACAATTGAAAAATGTTATGTTACAAACATAATTACAAAGCATTATCACATAAATCCAAAACAATAATTAGAAAAACTTTATTCATTTAAGGGATTTGAAATATGCTTCTGTGTGCTACAATAAATTGTAAAAACATGTTATATGGAGCTTATTACAATTAATAAAAACAGCATGTCTTGATCATAAACTGAGTGTAGTATTAGGAATCTTTGATATTGCAGTAAATCTATGACTTTTACGTATTAATCGATAAATTGGTAAGTGCCAGCACTTTGAGTATTCGGAATCTATGACTTTGATAATTAAAGTCACTCTTAGAGTGGCTTTGAAGAAAAGCCACACTTGGCATAGAAAATCACTTAAGAGTGGTTTTGAACTTAGAAACTCTTGGATCTGTCAAGGGTTAAATTAATTGATCTGGCCAATCGTGAGTAAATGGGACAAGTAGCACTTTTAGGATCCATTTGAAGCCTCCTAAACGTAGAAGTTAGAATCTAGGTTATTTCCAAAAGTTAGTCTGTATTATTTTTTTTTGATAACGGTAGATTGTATTATAATTAGTACCTTGGCTATTCAAGCCATCAAGAGTTTGTCATGTCTAGAGAAGTATAAAATTTGGAACCAATAATTTCAGATAAGACGAAGGCAATGTCAATGCCCAAATCATGCATGACCACATAATAAAGACTGCAATAATAAAATCAGAACAACTAAGTTTGAGAGGAAGTAAGTCCTCCTATCTATCATATCCATCTCCTTTTGCACATGAATTGTTAATGTCAAGATTCGGATCTTGTGTCTGAAAAACCTCAAAGGAAACCTTAGAAGAAGAAAGGATATTTGAGACTTGCTTTGTCATCAAAGCGTTAGTCATGGAAGAAGTAGATTGGATAAGTTTCTCTTTCTCGAACCCTGTCGCAAGAGTTTCTATCCACCTAAGTTAGTCTGTATTATTTCTAGCATCTTATTAGGAAAAGAAAGAATCCATTAGTAGAAAATAACTTTTAGTAATAAGGATCAGTAGTATGACTTGTAAATAATAATTACATTTTAAAACAAATGTTTAAAAAGAACAATAATATTAAAAACATTATAATGCTATTTCTCCAACTTTTATCACAAGTTTCCTTCTACTTACTTCTCCAACTACACAAAAATACTTATGGTCCTTCTATTAGAAACTAATGGTTAGAATCTAGATAGAAGTGGTGGATGGAGGTGGTTCAAAATAGGCCCTTGGTGTGTGTTTTTTTCCCAAAATTGACTTGGGCTCATCTTTCTAAAAGTTCGGCTCACAAGTCACCTGAAAATTTCCAAATAAACGGAAGATAATATAAAAACGACAGAAATACACTTGAATAAATTATAAATATAGAAAGTATTGAATAAAAAAATTATAAGAGTGACACACAGGACATTTAACTTTAAAGGCTGACTCTACAAAGATTGAGAATCTCAATATTCGCATCATGCATGACCAATGATTTGTGGATTACCACCTTGTGGTGCGTTCTTTTAATTATTATTTCTTTTGGTAAAACCATATAGTTGTTATGTTAGATTACTCATCAGCAGCAATGATTACAATAGTTTGTTGTCTTCCTTTCTTTTCACGATCCTGCTAAGAGGCCGAGCGCAAATCAAATCCTTCAGAATGCATGTCTAAGACGCCGCTGCAGGAGTGGAGAGAGGGAAAGAGAAAGGGAAAGCGAGAGGGAGAGTCCTGGAAATTTCATAGAACCTTGACTCAAAGTCCAAAAAAAAAAAAAAAAAAAAAACCAATGGTTTGCAATCCATACTAACATGTTCACAGTTATTCATTAGTGAACTAATGACAGTGGTTTTTTAGAAACCCAAGTCAAATGTGAAGGGAGAAAATAAGAATTGTCAAAAGTAAAGGAATTTTTTAAAATTTAGTCAAACTTGAGGGAGTTATATGAAAAGACCCATAAAATTTTGTAATTATAAATTAAATTATCCCCACCAAAAAGGTTTATAAGTTTTATTTATAATGACTTCCTTGACCAGAGGTTTCAAGTTTTTGGCATCGTTTGGATACAATTTTGGAATTGATTTTGTATGTCAAATCTTGATTTTATACATATAGGTTGAGGTAGAAAAGTTATAAAATTATGAGTGTAAAATCTGAAAGATATTGAATCTAATTTGGATGTAAATTTTGACATTGCTTTTGTTGTTGAAAATGACATATTTACCTTTATGAATTTAAGTTTAGTTTGGATGACTACAAAATTCTCTCATTAAGTCATGATATTGACTTACAAGCAAATAGTATAATAATACTAGAGTATATCTGTATTATGATGTATTTACAGTAGTGCAAAGAATCCCATCTTAATATGATGTATTCTCCTACTAGATCTAGTAATGAGGGTTGATGTTGATGGGTATTGGATGAAAATACCGTAAATACATGACTGTGACCATGACGGCGACTGCTCGTATGAAGCACGAAAGGTTAAAAGTACGAATCAATAAGGTTATGACGAAAACTAAGGTCAAAGTTAAATGATAAGGGTAGGAAAATAAAGAAGTCGCTATCCAGTCTATTTGAAATCGGAAGACGAGAAAAACCGAATGTAGATGAAAATATGATAAAAACAATACAGGTATGCTATTGCGATGATCCGTGTTAGATAGAGAGAGTGTGTGCATGGGAGTCATTAGTTTATAAGATTTTGGATTAACGACTGCGATTGGATTAAAGGGATTGGATTGGGTTTTAAACGTGGATGAGAGAGATGGTCTAAGCATATCAGAGCACACACCTAGATCTATGGTGACCAATGGGAGGCAAGAAAACTAATGTCCATTAGGTTTGTAGACAAATCAATTCTCTGTTGAAATTAACTAATACAGGACACTATGCCCCTATAATTGTGCCACTTAGTTGCGCCAACGTTGTGCACCTATAAATTGCGCTTAGAAATTGCACTTGATATATTGCAAGGCCTGTATTTGATTGAATAGACCACCGATGAGCTTTGAGCTTTTGATTTAGGGATTGATTTATATGCTAAAAATGTTTCATGAGCGTTGGACTGGTTTAGAATGTTAGGTAGGTTTTGGTGTTGAAAGATGCCTCGTTGCAATTAGAACAAGCTTTTCTGGAGGAATCTGTCGACAAATGGTCTCAAAATTGCAGTGTCTATAATGACAATAAAAAAACAAAAAAAGTAAAAGATAATAAGGAAAGTTTATAGAGAGATGTATTGGATTCTCCCATAATTGCCTCAAAGTTGGGTTCTTTCATAATTCAAAAGATACCTACAAATGCACATCCCACTTTTCTCATATTCTGCAAAAAAATTTGTCATGTCAACATAGATTTGTCTATGATTATGGCCATTATCTGATTATGAGATAATCTACACTTCCAAAATCATATCCAAATGAAGCCTTAGTAAATTTCAATATTTTATAATAAATATTTGGGTAAATTATGATTTACCTCTCTCAACTATTCATATTTTTCAATTTAATACATTAACTTTTTTTTCATTATAACCTACCCCTTCAAGTACCTTCGTTAAGCAACAAGACTCTTTTGTCATGTTTGAAGGGTTATAATAATTTTTTTGGATAAATTTACCTTTATTTCCATCTTCTTATATTTACCTCCTTCAATTATTAAAGTTTTGCAACTTAGTACATTAAACTTTTTCGTTACAACTTGCTCATTCATCTACCTTTATTAAACAATAAGACTATTCCGTTAGGTTTGAAGGAGCACATGACCTTTACAATATTTCTTTCAAACAAATTTATCTTTCATTCCTATCTTATATTTTTTTCTACATCATAAATGTTAAACCCAACTTCATTATCAAAATTTTCTCCTTTCACTTTCTTTTCTAAATCAGTTTTTCTCTTTATTCTTGATAAACTGATGATTTCGAGCTTTGTCAATACCACAAGATGATCTTGAGTTTCTTCTCTTTCATCATCAAACATATTTCAACTGAATGTCTCAATCCACTAAAAAAGGATGTCGATGACTAAGATTTATATTGGGTGAGGTGTGGATAAGGAAGAAAGTGTTCCATAAGGATAACGTTCTGATCAAGTTCTATAGGATTGAAAAATAAGGAGATTATTTGTAACTAAGGGTAAATCGGTTAGACAAAGCAAAAATTTAATGACATTCATCTAAAAAAGTGATTTATCGTAATTTATCCTAATTGAAGAAGATAAGTTGTAATGGAAAATGGTTTAAGATATAATGTTGCAAAATTCGAATAATTGAATGGGACAAACTGTTATTTAACTCTTAAGGAGGACAAGTTGTACTTGGAAAAGTTTAGGATATCAAGTTAAAAAATGTAAATAATTAAGGGAGTAAACTGTAATTTAAATCATAAAATAATAAATTATAGAGGATAAAACAGTCAAATTAAGTAAAAATTTAATGTCGTTTACTTAAAAAGGAGGATTTGTTGTAGTTATAACGAAAAAAAGTTAAAGAAATCAAATTTAAAAATATGAATTGTTGAGGAGAGTAAATTTATCCTAAATGTTTGAAAAAATAAAGCTTAAGAACAAGTTAAAGTGGTAGACCATGGACTTGTTTATTTGCAGCTCTCCACCGTTCCTGTTGTTCGAGCTCCCACGAAGAATAGATCCTCTACGCAAATAGCGTCGCTCTTGTTGAGAGACAGTTGGTGAATCCTTACTCATTTTACTGTAGACAATGAAAAAATAGTGATCTTCCAAGGAATGAGTTGTAGAAACATCTTCCAGAGAGCAACTACAGTATGGACTCCAGCCTAGCATTCTCTTTCGAGGAGCTACAAACAAACGTAGTGTGTAAAACGGATCAAAGATATTACAACCGAATTTTTGTAAAAATAATTAAGAAATACAAACAAGCAGGCTTAAGAGTCCACAAGTGGCTTTGCATTCTCAACTTTGCAATGGTACACAAATAAATATTGATATTGTTCCAAAAGGTCTCATATGAAATAATCTCAAGAAAATGAAATTTAGTGGATTGCCATAACCCAACCCCCATAATAAATAAGTAAAGAAATACCTTCACCTTCCCCACGTTTAACATCTTATTCTTATTTCCAGTCCCCAAATCACCACAATCTCAGACCTTCAAACCTTGCCAAAATCAAATGTATTCCTATTAGATACCAGCAGCATCTTCCCGTTGAATCTGAGAATCTCATTTCAATCAACTTCCTCAGTAACCAAATTGAAAGAAAAACAACTTTCTCCCCAGAAAAAAGAAGGGAAATGTCTAGTATATAACCCCCAAAAAATAAAAAAAAGAAGAAATATTGCGCACGTGTTCTTACTTGAGGTAATGTAGTTATAATTTCAAAATTGATCATTTTTTCCCCCCCTCAGGAGAAGAAGGCAAGAACACTAGTGTCCCAACCCAAACATCCTCTCTCAGCTGGAATCCAATGACGACAATGGAACGGCGAGAGACGTTGGAGCATAAAGGAATCCGAATTCCAGCTGGACCGTCCGTTGGCGTGTCCTTTTCGCACCGACGGAGGTGAAGACAATAAGAGAAGCGTGGTGATGAAGACTTTGACGTCCCATCTCACATCCACCTTCTCCCTTTTTCTTATTGTTTTATTTATTTATTTATTTCTTTTTTTCTCATGTAAATGTCACGTTGATATTTTTAATTATATTTGATTCTTATTTTAGTACCTCAAACTTTAAAAAATGTGGCATATCCTCAAGTATTACTCTTATCAGTATTAAGATATTTTATATTTTTTTATTGACAAAAATACCCTTCCACGTATGTACTTTCAGTCACTACTCTCATCTCTTTGCCATCTTCATGTGCCACATCGTCTCCTTCCTCATCTTCATTCGTTTTATCTTCCTCCACCTTGACCACGGAATTCAACTCAATCTGGTTCTACTCATGCAACATTTTCATAGTTTTTCTGACGTCATTGTGGATCGTGAGTGTCTCTGTGCAAAATCGTGACTCTACCTTGTCAGTGAGCTTCGAACCCAACAATAACACTTTTATGTCCCTAGCAACACCCGTTCGACCCTTCTCAGAGACCTATCTCCAGAAAATGTACAAGTCAAACACCCCAACATCCACCTTCGTTGCCTCACACGACAGCGTTGCCACGACATCCATCGCCATTGATAGAGTAGATGACACACAGTCTGTGACACACAGATCCCAATAGAAGAAGCACATGACTACTCGGTCATAAACACCTTCGTCGTAGCATCCCAAGTGTTCATCCTACATAGTCCATATAGTGACGTCAGGAGTCTCGAAATCGACACAAAATTGAGTCTTTCCACTAGAGACCTTTGGTTGAGAACATCTACTATCATTAAAAGGATGGTGCTATGGATGCCATCGGAATTAGCCCGGACAAGCTTGTTGAGGATGACAAAGGGGATGACACGGAAGGGAGTGGGGTGGTTTTGGTGGTGGAGAAGAATTTTTCAAGGATAGAGTTGTCGATTTAGACCTCGACGTTGGCATAGGAGATGACATAAACGACGTTTTTGGAGAGAATTATGATGCCTTTGTCGTTGACGAAGATGATAGTAGAGACATTGATGCCACCCACCTTAATAGGGTTCTCGGTACCATTTAGATGTTGATCTTGTAGGTGGAGATCGAAGAGAAGGGGTGAGGAAGAAAGAAAAAGGATTTATTTGAGAAGGGTATAATGAAGTAAATAGTATTTTTTAAAAATAATATTAATGTTTAAATTTAAATTTAAAACAAAATGAAAATCAAAGATGTCAAGGTAATTCTTTTTAAAGTTTAGTACATTAGAGTGATCATTAGGTATGGATGAAGGTACCAAACATTTACCTTTTTTTTCTTTTCCCATTCTTCTCCTTCTTCTTCCTCCCATCGTCATCAATCAACAGCAACGCCGTCTCCTTCTTCCCCCCCCGTTCCATTTCATATTCGTATTCGTTGTTGCTCTGCTTCCGAGCAGGAAGGCTCTGTTCTGCGATCAGATGTGGAGTAAGAACCCAATCTTTTTCCTTTTATCTGATGTTTCTTCAATTGGGTTCTGTTGGTTTTGGATTACGTTTTTGGATTTTGGTAGATCTTGGGAATTTGTTTGGTGGGTAGAAGAGGGTGCGTGTGTTTGTGCTCCAAAATCTCATCTTTTGTTTTGTTGGGTATGTTGCTGGGGAATGCAGGTATGGTTTCTCAGTAGCTCCGGGTGAGGTGGTGTGTGCATTCTGCTTCTCCATCGGATTTGATCTTGGGGAAGGCGGAGATTGACGCTAGTTCAATGGAGGATGACGGAGAAGTCCTGGTTAGTATCAAAATGGTGGGAGGAAAGAAAAAAAAAAGTGTTCTTCATTCATGTTGCAGTCTATCATGTTTCAGCTTTTAACTGTTCCAGCACCGTTGGCAACAACAAACACAAACACAAACACCATCTTTAATTATGTTTTTGAGGGATTAACGATTAGATTGCAATTTTGTTTTCCTTAATAAATTAGAGCTTTGTACTGTTGCAATTTACTGACTTTGATATTGTCCTCTGGGAAATAAATGTGACCTTGAATGGTTCTAAGCATCAGAGCAGTAAGGTGTGCCAGATCTGTGGGGACGGTGTTGGCACCGCCGTGGATGGAGGACCCTTTGTTGCTTGTGATGTCTGCGGATTTCCAGTCTGCAGGCTTTGCTACGAGTATGAGAGGAAGGATGGGAACCAGTCTTGCCCCCAGTGCAAGACCAAATACAAGAGGCACAAAGGTCTGTGGTCGTGGATCTGGATTCATCTCATTGACGAGTGATTATTCTCAAAGAATAGGCTTTGATTTCATGGTTTGTCTTTGGCTTTTCTAGGGAGTCCCGCAGTTCGTGGAGAGGAAGGTGACAAGGGTGATGCCGATGATGCTAGCGATTTCAATTATCAGTCTGGTCCTCAGGATCTCAAACAAAAGATGCCGGAAGGAATGCTGACCTGGCACAGTTATGGGCGTGGTGACGACATCGGTGGCCCGAAATATGACAGTGGGCTGAGTGGGGAGCTTCCTCGAGGCAATATTCCTTTCCTCACTCATAGCAGAGCAGTAAGTGTTCCTTTGAGTATCTCCGTGCAACTTGGAGTTGATATGTGACTGTGAAGCAGTTATTATGAACAGATTTAGATTAGAGCCCTTGTTCATGGTTTGGTTTTTGCAGGTCTCCGGAGAATTATCTGGGGCTTCCCCAGATTATCATGTGATGTCTCCGAGTGACGGTGGAAAGCGTGTATATTCGCTTCCTTATGCAGATGGTGATCACCTAAGTTTTTACTGGTCTTCTTGATTTGTAATTTTGACTGCTGTTTATACGAAAGTTTGTTGGTAGTCTGACTTAAAACCCTCCTTTCTTCCCAGGTAATATTAGGGTTGTTGATCCAGCTAGAGAATTCTCTAGTGGATTTGGAAATGTTGCTTGGAAGGAGAGGGTTGATGGGTGGAAGGTGAAGCAGGATAAAAGCACACTTCATACCCGTACGAATACCATGACTAATGGTACTAGTCAAGCTCCTTCAGAAGGCAGAGGAGTTGGAGATATCGATGCAACCACTGATTATACCATGGATGATGCATTATTGTGAGTTCCACTCTCACCATTGGCTTAGTAATTTGTATCAATTCTAGCTATGGTATGGTATGCTGCTTAGTCATGATTGTTTATTGTATAAGCTGCATTATAAACTGTAGTGGATTTGGAAATAGTCTGTACAAATCAACGGGTGATGGTGAATCTTTCTCTATCTCGTGATATGACGAATTTACTCTTAACTACCCTTTTTTCCCTGAAATGTAGGAATGATGAAGCACGGCAACCTCTTTCCAGGAAGGTCTCTATACCTTCATCGAGGATTAACCCATACCGGATGGTCATAGTTCTACGGCTGGTTATTCTCTGTATTTTCTTGCATTATCGTTTAACAAACCCTGTACCCAATGCATTTGCTTTGTGGTTGATCTCTGTGATCTGTGAGATCTGGTTTGCTATATCATGGATATTGGATCAGTTTCCTAAATGGTTTCCAGTAAACCGGGAGACATATCTTGACAGACTTGCCATAAGGTGAAAATTTTCAAGCCTTCGTTATAGCAGTTGTATGTCCATCATTGTCAATCACGTTGAATATCAGTGTTTTGTATACTATTCCATTTTAGGTTACCTTGCATCAATAACCCAGTTTGAGTTAACCTGAAAACACAGGTATGACCGAGAAGGGGAGCCATCTCAGTTGGCAGCTGTTGATATTTTTGTCAGTACCGTGGACCCTTTGAAGGAGCCTCCTCTTGTCACTGCAAACACTGTGCTTTCAATTCTTGCTGTGGACTATCCTGTCGATAAGGTCTCTTGCTATGTTTCTGATGATGGAGCTGCAATGTTGACATTTGAAGCTCTGGCTGAAACTTCTGAATTTGCTCGAAACTGGGTTCCTTTCTGCAAAAAATATAACATAGAACCTCGAGCACCAGAATGGTACTTTGCTCAGAAGATTGACTACCTAAAAGACAAAGTTCAGACTTCTTTTGTTAAAGAACGGAGAGCCATGAAGGTGAGAAATTATCATATTTTGATATATTTATCAGTTACTAGTATTTTGAGACATTTAAAGAACTAGAGCTAAATTCCACTATGAATATTACAGCGGGAGTATGAAGAATTCAAAGTTCGGATCAATGGGCTTGTTGCAAAGGCACAGAAAGTTCCTGAAGAGGGATGGATCATGCTAGATGGTACACCATGGCCTGGAAACAACACAAGAGATCATCCTGGAATGATCCAGGTTGGCTGATTCAATATGCAATTATCCTTTCTTGATATTGCTTCAGCTATTACTAGTGTGCTTCAAGAGTGAACCACCATCTATGACAACATAGTTGTTGAGTATAATAGAGGAATAAAATCACTTATTTCTTAATAATATGTGTTACATACATGTAAAGTTTACTTCTTACATGGATATCCATATACCATGTATTCATATAAGAGATACCCACATATCTAAAACGTATGACTAATACTAACACTCCTCCTCAAACTAGAACATAGATATTAAACATGTCCAATTTTGTTACATAAAGAATAAAAAATCTCTACACTCAATTCCTTTGTGAAAATATCTATCAATTGCTTTGTTGATTGAGTATATGATGTACAGATAACTCCCTTCATAACCATATCATATACATAATGATAGTCTATCTCAATATGTTTAGTACATTTATGAAAACTAGGATTATTGGCAATAATAATAGTTACTTGTTTGTCACAATGCATAGGCATAAGTGTCTTCACAGGAAAATAATGTTTGACAAAAGAGATTTTAGTTAGACCATTTCACATGTTGTTTAAGTTATGGATTGGTATTTTGCTTTTGTATTGGACCTAGATATAACATTTCTACTTCTTACTCTTTTAGGTTACAAGACTCCTACCAACATAGGTGCAGTAACTCAAAGTAGATTTCCTATTACTTCGGTCTCCTGCATAATTAGAACCAGAATAAGTCTCTACATTTAGATTACCATGATTCTTATAGATAAGTCCTTGTCCTGCTATGCTTTTAATGTATGTTAGTGTACATAGAGCACCTTGTCAATGTATTTTCCTAGGTTCATACATAAATTGACTGATAATCCCAACAACATAAAAAATAGTTGGACGTGTTACTGTCAAATAAATTAGTTTCCCAATCAGTTGTGTATATCTCCTTGTATCCTCAAATATGTCGGTAGAATTGTTCTAGCAGTCTTGAATCTTGTAAGAGTACTTTCTGGCTTGCATCTTGTAAGGCCTGTCTCCCTAAGAAGGTCTAGAGCATATTTTATCTGAAATAGTACCATTTTCTCTTTTACATAAGTAAATTCAATTTCTAGAAAATACTTAAGTCGTTTCATATCCTTAGTAGTGAAATACTATTGTAGATACTGTTTAGTGTTCCTGATGTTTGTAGTGTTATTGCTTGTAATGATAATATCATCAACATATACTACCAGTAGCATACACCTGTTGTTGTTATGTCTTATGAGCACTAAATGATCCACAGAATATCTTTTAAAGTCAAACTGTATCACTTCCTTGTTAAATTTGTTAAACCTTTAGGACTCTGTTTAAGGCTATATATAGTTTTTTTGAGAAGACACACACTGTTCTCTCCCTTGGAGGTTGTTCTATGTAGACCTGTTCGGTTAAATTTCCATACAAGAAAGCGTTTTTGACATCAAGTTGATGCAAATCTCATGACTTGTTTATAGCAATGGACAAGAGCATCCTTATAAAATTTAGTCGAGTCATTGGTGAAAAGGTTTTCTCATAGTCAATGTCATAGGATTGTATGAAGCCATGAGCCACCAATTGCGTCTTATATCTGTCCTTTGATCCATCGGACATGTATTTGATTGTGAATATCCATCGATAGCCAACTATATCAATTTCTTTAGGCTAAGCAACAAGATCCTATATGCCACGAGATATTAGAGCCTACATTTCCTCATCTATGGTTGCCTTCCAATGAGGTAGTAGAAGTGCTTCTTGATAATTTTTAGGTATAGATGTTGAAGATATAAAAAAAGGCAAACTGACGAAAAGATAGGTGAAGATAATTATAGGTAACAAAATGAGAAATGAAATGAAGAGTGGAAGATTGAGTACCTTTTCTTAAAGTAATGGGTAAATTTAGATTTGAAGGTGGAGGATCTGCATAGGGGAGCTACAATTGAGTTTGAGATGGTAAATGTACATGTTATCATTGATGATAGATTTGTAGTAGACGAGTCATCCTTTCCTGCAGTAGTTTCCTTGTATGCACCATTTTAATAGGTTTGGGAATAGGATTAACTGTCGGTGTGGTAGGAGATATCATAGGATCAAAATAGAATTTAGACTCTTAAAAGGTAACATCTACAGAAATAAAATAACGATGAGTGGGAGGATGATAGCAACGTTAACCCTTTTGAGTTTTGGAATAGTCCACAAACACACATCGAATGAAACGAAGGTCCAATTTGTCAAGACCTGAATTTTGTACATATGCTATACATCCAAGCACTTTTGGTAGAAGACTGAATAATTCTTTATCAGGACAAATGTCGTAAAAGAATCTTACCATCAAGAAATGTAGATGACATTCTATTAATAAGGTGTGTAGCAGTGAGGATGGTATCAGACTAGATAGATTTAAGAACACTCATTTACAACAAATTAATGCAGGGGATGTCAAGTATGTGACGATGTTTGCGTTTGGTCACCTCATTTTGCTGAGAAGTATGTAACCATGACGTTTGATGAAGAATTTCTAAAGATGTACAATAATTTTGGACATCGTTTTGAATAAATTCTAAAACATTATTAGTGTGAAAGGCCTTTGGAGTAATGGACAAACGATTTATTATTTTAGCAATTTTTTTTATAATGCCAAACGCATGTTGTCTATCTTTTAGAAGGTATACCTATGACACTCATGAATAATCATCCACAAACACTAGCGATAATCAGACATAAACTGACTACATATAGGTCCTCAGATATCACAATGAATCAAATCAAAGGGATTTTGAGTGCTAAACAAACTAGATCGCCTATAAGTAGCACGATGGTACTTATTTAATTGATAACATTGATAGAGAAAAGACTCAATTTTAACCTAAAGAAGTGATTGTTGAAGAGTTTTGTGTGACGGACGGTGGTTAAGACAACAATATCATAACAAGGAAGACTCTGTAGTAGTAACAATAGATGCCAATCCACTAAGTATATCATCCCAAACCAACATGTAGACACCACGATCGTGTTTATGGCCTAAATCAATCCTTTTTCCTGTCTACAGGTCCTGAAAAGTACAATGATAGGGATAAAAGATCATAGAATAGTAAAGTTGTCGGGTAATAATGTTAATAGAAAGTAAATCAGGTGTATAAAGGACTTTATCAAGTGTAATGTGAGAAGTGGCATGTCCTCCTTAGAGACTGCACAATGTCGTCCATTAGTAATAGAAACAGACAGACATTGAGGAGAGTCGTGTAAAGAGATTGCGAGTACCTGGCATATGTGAGGATGTTCCAGAGTTGATTATCCAAGAGTTATCACTAGAAGCTAATAAAGTAGTCATACTTGAAGAAGATGCATGCACAATAGTAGTGGTACATTGGTTGTCTTGGAGTTGTAGACATCTGTTATAGTCAACTTGGGAGATAGTCACGGTTTGAGTGGAGGAGGCATTAGACGTAGTCTCTGTCACATGTCTAACCTAAGAAGGTTTGTCGAACTTGGTCCAACAACGATCAGATGTATGATTTATCTAGCCATAGTGATCACATTTGTAAAACTTGCATCCTTATAATGATGATCGGTCACGCCCATGTCCATGGCATTTGGTGGAGGTAGCCAAGGTTGATTGAATTAGGAATTGAAGCCAAAGTAGTAGTTGAGATGCGTTGTGCACGAGAAAAAGTAGACGAAAGAGAAGGAAGAGTCTTTGCATCAGGGATTGGACTACGGATTTGAGAAGCCACTGTTGGATTGAGCCTGATTAGGAAAATGGCTACAGCAAGTTTCTCTCGGTACTGTATCATCTTAGATATGTCAACTATAAATGATTCATATATTTCCAATTCATCTAGTAGGGATATGAGAGAATTGCAAAATCCCTGAATAAGACGTTCTCTCTGAAGGTGTATAAACAGTTGCTCATATATCTCACATTTGCGTGTGATATTTTTTTCATGTTCATATGTGCTATGTAATGTGTCTTAAATCTTCTTGGTTGAATGTAGTATTATGACACCTCAAGATATATCCTCCTTCATACTATTATAGTCATGATATGATAGTACAGTCATTAACGAACCAGTCATCATTAGTAACGTCTTTGGCTTCAAGGGGATCAACAATAAGATGACTTGTTTTCCTATGTGTATCAATAAGGGTTTCAAATGTCTATGACCATAACAGAATGTTCTTATGATTTAGTTTGATTGACGTCTTAGAGAGATTTTTCATCAACATCTCATGAGAAGAGGCCATAGGGACAAGAAATACGATTTGATTGCGGCAAATATATAGGGGAAAGAAGGCCAAAAGATGCTGCAATCTTGAGAAAACACTAAAAATAGATATAGAAATCCACTTTTAGGGCAAAATGTAAGTATCTAGAGCAAATAGAAGGCACATAGATAACCCTAGATACAAAAAAATTGGAGTAAGAAGACAACCTATCTCATGCTATAGGAACCGATGGTTAGGTTGTTAGGACCATTGGTTGCCACAGGAGAGAAGGGGAGGGTCGATAGAAGGCTTGGAGCTGGGGGGTGGGAGCAAGCAGTGTCGGACATAGGGCTGGAGGGTTGGTCTAGGGCTGGAGGCTTTAGAAGTGGTGGTTGGAGTTGAAGTTGGCTGGAAAACACCCCTAGATGGCAGCAGGCTGGCCGGAGAAGGGGTTGACGGCGATGGTTGAGGGTGGAGATGGCTAGGGTTGTAAAAGGAATAAAATCACTTATTTCTTAACAATATGTGTTACATATATGTATATAAGGTTTACCATTTACATAGATATCCATATACCATGTATCCATGTAAGAGATACCTACATATCTAAAACATATGACTATCACTAACAATAGTCATATGGTTTTCTTTGTGCTTTATGTTGCTTTTTGACAATTCAGTGTGAAGACTTTGCCATTTGTTTTATGTTGAAGTTACTTTTTCTACTTTGTCTGTTAAAAATGATTCTAAGGGAATTCTTGAGGATCGGTCCTTGGTAGAATATGCTCATTGTCAATGGGTATCTCATGACTTAAGATGGGACCCTCTTCTGTTGAAGATATTTACCAAGAATCTGCTATTGAGCCTTAAAAGGTTGAGTCAAACTCGGCAACCAGTAATAAAATTTTGTCAAAAAATTGGGTGCTAAATACAAGTCAAGCTCCTAGTTAGTGATAAAGATATTTGAAATTCTGATTATCTCTACTATGACGAATGCGATTTTGTTAAGTGTAAACCTCATTTTGATATCTAAAATGCCCTTGCAGGCTTTGTTCATTGGTACACGTTCCAATTTCAGTAATATAGTCTATTGTTAATTCTGGAAGTTGTGATTCTATATGGAGAATGGTGTTCCATGGTTTCTTGTCTATGAAAAGTGAAAACATTGTTGGATGCTGAAATTCTAATATATATATATATATGTACGTTGCAGGTTTTCCTAGGGCACAGTGGTGGACTTGATGCTGATGGTAACGAACTACCCCGATTAGTGTATGTCTCTCGTGAAAAACGTCCAGGCTTTCAACACCACAAGAAGGCTGGTGCCATGAATGCTCTTGTGAGTGGTTAATGTGACACTTACAGTTTAGTTGTGATAGACGTACAAGTCTCTTAATACTCGAAGGGTCTTTCTGCCTGCAGGTTCGTGTGTCTGCAGTCCTTACCAATGGATCCTTTATGTTGAATCTCGACTGTGATCACTATATTAACAACAGCAAAGCATTGAGGGAAGCTATGTGTTTTCTTATGGATCCTAATCTTGGAAAATCAGTTTGTTATGTACAATTTCCTCAAAGGTTTGATGGTATTGATAAAAACGATCGATATGCTAATCGAAACACAGTGTTTTTTGACGTAAGTCAAATCTTAATTCTCATCTTTCTGTACTTTTGGGGGTTTACGTGGGTATTGCTTTCTCATGTCCTGCCTTTTTGAAGCGTTTTAGGTTTTCACATATGGGTCATCTTATTTTCCTTCCCAAACTAAAGTGCTTTCTACCCTATTCTTATTTATGAACATTTCTTAGTTTAGGTAATATTGTTGTTGTGTACTTGAACTGTAAGCTAACTATTAGATTATGTGGACGACTCCTATCTTAAAGCTCTTTCTTTGAGTTTTTGGCATCCATTTATAGAGGCCTGAAATAAGGGAGGCATCTGGTAGTAGACATTTGTTAAAATCTTCAATCAAAATTAATTTTCATTTCTAACGATATCAATGCAATAAACATTTAGGATAAGTTTTTTGTTCTTGTAAGTACAAACTGCTGAAGAATTAGTTTTTGTAGCATATGCATTAGGAATTGACACTAATTACATCAAATAGAAATTCCAAATATCCCAAAACTACAAACCCTTAATTATCATGTAGATTGAATGCTTATAAACTGCGTGAGTATCCTTTTCTATATATTTCTTTTTGAATACAATTATCCTTTTCTATATTATTCTGACCAGAGGCCATATTTTGTTTGTGATTCAGATCAATCTAAGAGGTCTAGATGGCATCCAAGGTCCTGTTTATGTCGGTACAGGATGTGTTTTCAACAGAACTGCTTTATATGGCTATGAACCACCAATCAAGAAGAAGAATCAAAAGCCCAGCTTTCTATCTTCATTTTGTGGTGGATCACGAAAAAAGGGTAAAAAATCCAGTAAGAAAGGCTCGGACAAGAAGAAGTCAAACAAGCACGTGGACAACACTGTGCCTATATTCAATCTTGAAGATATTGAAGAGGGAGTTGAAGGTAGAACAAGTACTAACTCTTAATTAAAGTTAATTTTCCGTTTAATGACCTCCTATGAATTGTGATAAGCTATTTGCTTTAGTGTTCTGACTATTTATGATGTTTTATGCTTGCGATATACATTCTGCACGCTAATACCTAGTTGATATTGTGAAAGATTGATCAGATTACCATATGCACATCAACCTAGATAGCTAAACCTTACATTTTGTGCAGTAAAATTTGGCTCCCCTGTGTGCCTTCAAAAATATAAATGCAGAAGTTGAAATTTTCTGCCTTGCAATGATCTTCTAATGCTGCATTTTCCTGTACAGGTCCTGGATTTGATGATGAGAAGTCACTTCTCATGTCTCAAATGAGCTTGGAGAAAAGGTTTGGCCTGTCGGATACCTTTGTCACTTCTACTCTTATGGAACATGGTGGTGTGCCTCAGTCCGCAAATCCTGACAATCTTCTTAAAGAAGCTATTCATGTTATCAGTTGCGGATATGAGGATAAAACAGATTGGGGAAGTGAGGTAAGCAAACTATTAGTTCAGATGATTTTTTTTCTTCTTATCCACTTGATCTAATTGGTTACCCAGGTTGCAACTGTTGAATATCTAAGATATCTAATAATATCTATGATAAAATATATAAACTGCAAATCTACTATTCAACTTTCTACTCTTATTGCCAAAACAAAAGAAAAACACCCTTAACATTTTGGTTTGTAATGTTGCTGTTCTTCCATCAGTGGATTGTCAGCTTTCTTCTCGATTTATGGTTAGTTGAACTGTTTGTTGTGTCCAAGACAAGTTTGTTCCTCCCTTTCCCATGAGGAAATTGACTTTGGGGCATGCTAGCTATCACATGCAGTGGATGCATAGCTACTCCTTTTGCCCAGGAACCCTGTCGTTGATCTTGTGGAATGCAAGAGCAAACTTAAAGCCACATCAAGGTTTTGCTTTGTAGTGTATCCTGCCAGTCTTATTTGTATTTTCTGTTCAACCTTTTCACATGCCTTTTTTTTTGCAACTAGAATCCAATAGTCTTGTGGATAGTGGGAAACTGGTCCATTAACAGAAAGTATTTCCCAGATCCTTTGGAAACTTGCCTGTTTCATCCGACTTTTCGTTTTCTAAAACTATGTCATTAGCATTTTTAGCTGAAATTTGTCTGTCTTTTAGATGTGCTTTTTTCAATATATCTGTGTACAACATATTAGCTGACACATGCTTTTCTGCTTTCCTTTTTTCTTAATAATTTCTTCATCCTTTAAAATCTTGTATTAAGAACAACTTTCTACTGATTTCTTTCCAGTTTTGGTGGAAACCACTGTACAAGTACTTACATTGGCTTCAATGGTATTTCTACACGTACTGGACACCCTGGTGGTGTTCTTTTCTATTTCGTGTGTAATGAAAGGAAAATTGTCAGCCAATGTTCAAGGACCAGTTGATGTTGGCTTCATTTTGTTTTCGTTTGTTTTGTTTCTAAGCCATGTGTAACGGAAGGGAAATTGTTTATGCAGATTGGATGGATCTATGGTTCCGTTACAGAAGATATTCTCACTGGATTTAAGATGCATGCCCGTGGATGGAAGTCTATCTACTGTATGCCTGATCCCCCGGCCTTCAAGGGATCTGCTCCCATTAACTTGTCAGATCGTTTGAACCAAGTGCTTCGATGGGCTTTGGGTTCTATTGAGATTTTATTCAGCCGACATTGCCCAATGTGGTATGGGTATGGGGGAAGGCTAAAGTTTTTGGAGAGGTTTGCATATATTAATACCACCATTTACCCAGTGACTGCAATTCCTCTCGTTTTCTATTGTACACTGCCTGCTATCTGCCTCCTGACTGGAAAGTTCATTATTCCACAGGTATCTACTATTAATTCTCCTTGATATGCAAAATTCATGTTAATCTATTGTTTTATCATCAGAATTCATCTTTACTTGGACTTTCATGCCTATCTAACACTGAATGGAAAACTGACTGCTCATTGTACTTTCTTGCTGGTTACTTGCAAGTTGCGATAAGATAGTCATAAATAAAGTTATATTGTGGATCATGCTAGATGTTTTGTCCCCAAAACAAACGAATCCTATATACCAACCAAACAATTGTGGTCTTATCTGTCATGTGAGTTCATCAACCTCCTTGTCTCTTGACAGATCAGCAACATTGCCAGTATTTGGTTTATCTCTCTCTTTATTTCCATCTTTGCAACTGGCATTCTGGAGATGAGGTGGAGTGGAGTTGGCATTGATGAATGGTGGAGAAATGAACAATTTTGGGTCATTGGTGGTGTCTCATCCCATCTTTTTGCCGTGTTCCAAGGACTCCTTAAAGTCCTTGCTGGTATTGACACTAACTTCACTGTCACTTCTAAAGCATCAGATGAAGATGGTGACTCTGCTGAGCTATACATGTTTAAGTGGACTACCCTTTTAATACCCCCCACAACTCTGCTCATAATCAACCTGGTTGGTGTGGTTGCCGGCATTTCCTACGCCATCAACAGTGGCTACCAGTCATGGGGTCCTCTGTTTGGGAAATTATTCTTTGCATTCTGGGTGATTGTCCATCTTTATCCTTTCCTGAAGGGTCTGATGGGGCGTCAAAATCGGACACCTACAATTGTGGTTGTGTGGTCTATTCTTCTTGCATCAATCTTCTCACTTCTGTGGGTTCGAATCGATCCATTCACTACAAGGGTGACTGGTCCAGATACACAACAATGTGGGATCAACTGCTAGGTGAGATATACTGTTCCTGTTGTAGAGATAAAGAAATGCTCCGAGACATGCCCGTGTATTAAATGGAAGGGGTTTTTTTTATTTAAGTTGTCGATAGTCCTACTGGGTTCACATATGATACGTTATGCACTATTTATGTAGATATTGCTGGATCAAAGGCACCCCTGCCATTTTCTATTTTCTATAAATTATTCTTTGTTGTACCGGTTAAAATTTGATAAGGATTATGTAAGACTGGAAGGCAGGATTGTGTACTCAGCAGCTGTTTTCTCTTGTTGACTGGAGGAATGAGAATAATGAAATTGAATAATGGTCGTTACACTGTTTCTTGTTCTGTGGACCTTTTGGTTGCATGTTTTGCTGTATTTTGAAAAAAATGATACAATTGAAAAGTGTGTTTTGAAGGAGGTAATACTTGAAAAACAAGCAATCTAATTGGGCTTTTTTAGTATATTATGTGGCAGATTTTCCAATCCTTCTGAAAAAACATGGTACTCGTTTTATTGGTTGTGCTCACACTAGTCACGTGGCAATTAGATTTATGTCTTGGTCTTATGTTATGCTTTGTAATTCATACACATCAAATCAAGGCTTTTGACTCTAATTTCTATAATAATACGGCCTCCAATAAGTGACGAGTTATATGTATTATACACTATAAAATTAACCTCACTTAACATTTGATTAGAAGTTCATGGTCCACGTCGTTTTGTTTAAAATTGGTTTGCAAAATAAAGAAATCCAATAAATATGTTATTTTATACCAAATGGATTCCATCACAAGGGAATGAAAGAATCAGTACTACAACTACTCTATCGGGTAACATTCTGTCAACAAACTATACATGGTGCAACTTATTGGGCAAGAATTAGTATTACAAAACCATATATTCTTGCACCTAAATAAGGCGGTCGTTTAAAATTTTGCATCTTTTGCTCACTTACCTCTTATCACTTCGAAGAATACATACTTGAGAGAGTTCTTTGACAGAACAGACCAATATCACTGTAACATACAACAGGGTCTAAAAATCTTGTATGTTTTCACCCAATTTTCCCTGTGTTTGTGTCATCAGACGGCCAGATGACAGTTTCCATGAGCCTTTCACGCATCAACAACAAGTTCTCATCGGAGATGAACTGATACATCTTTGCATGATCACATTTCTGTTCATCAACATGTAACCCAAAAATGTTTTATGCTTTATTCCTGCACGAACTTCTGCAAAACTGCGTAATGAAGGGATCGGTGAGGTTTACCTTAATCCATTTTCCATAGAGGTGGAGACGTGTAATCATCACTCTTTCGGCCAAATCTTGCTTCTCCTGCAAGTCAGAAGATTGGAATAAAAAGCGTGTAATGCTGATTCCAGCTGAAAATTGTCTTATGCCAGTTCTAAATTGATATACCTTTACGAGCTTCCGGAGAAAACGCTTGCTGTCATTCATATCATTTGTTGCCATATAACTGTAAAAAGGGGTAACGAAAGTGAAACTTCAATTCCGAGGAAACATCATTAAAAAGGTAATGTGTGGGACACATTTCTGCAAGAGATTTTTTAAAAACGTTGTAAATTTCAGTTATTACATAATATTTTGGCAAACCCTAATAAGTTTCAATAGCTTACTTGTAGAACCACATGTAGCTAGGTGGATTCATCTCATATAGCTGCTGGAGAACAGTCCTTACTGCTTTGTAGGTGAAGTAATTGAGCATTTGCTGCAACAGAAGAGCTTTTGTGTTAATTTGGAGCATTTCTCTACATATCTTTAAGAAAAAGGAAAAAAAAAACTAATGATTCGTAAGAGTGCTGAAACTTCTTTCTCGTAAAATAAATCTACCAACTAAGCATGAGGTAATTTCTAACCTTTGTAAACCTTACTAAGACAGGAGAAAATGAGAGGAATTGTATGTATTTTTTTTATTGATATACATAGACACATATATACATTTATGGATCATTCTAGAAATGACCAAAAGAATCAAAAGAATATTTTCTGTTATAGGTGGTTGCAACAACCATGATTAGAGTCCTATAAACATTAGATGACTGAGATGTAAGGAGTTCAAGATAATGTATTGTTGGTCAATGATTTCTTAGGTATGTTAACAGTCCCTCTCAAGCTTAGCCGTGGTGGAACGACAGTGTGCTTGTCACGACCCAACAAGTAAGGTTACTTGCACAAAGATTTAGTTAAGGTGTTAGCCAATTGATCTTTGGAAGACTTAAACCGCATTGAGATCTTGTTTGAGGCAACTTGTTCTTGAACAAAATGGTAATCTATAGACATATGTTTGGTTCAAGCATGGTTAATTGGATTGACTGCTAAGAATGTGGCTCTAATGTTATCACACCATAATATTGGAGGATGATGTTGAAGAATCCTTAATTCAGCCAAAAGCATTTGAAGTCACATTACTTCACACGATGCAGTAGTAAGGCTTCTATACTGGGACTCTGTGCTTGTTCTTGAGACTGGGTTATTTCTTAAAACACCAACTAATTAGAGGCCCAATTAGCATCAGAAAATGCATGAAGATTAGAGGAATGGGACTGTTGAAGAAGAAGACCATGCTAAATAGTTCCCTCGAGATATTTGAAGATCCTTTTTACATCTTGAAGGTGAGCCGTAATGGGAGAACACAAGAATTGACATACCGTGTTAACGGCAATGCTACATTTGATTTGGTAATTATGTAGTATTGAAGAGCACCTACCATTTGCTGATATTGGACTTCATCGTCTAATGGTTCCCCTTGTGATCGAGAGAATTGAGCATTTGGAGGCAATGTGAGGCATGGCTTAGCTTCAACCATTTTGTATCTTTGTAAAATGTTTGTAATGTATTTTGATTGAGAAAGATGCAAGTCATCTCTGGATTTTATGATTTCTACGCCAAGGAAATAATGGATGTCACCAAGGTCCCTGATAGCAAACACAGAGGCAAGAGTTGCGATCAAAGTAACAACAACTTTTTCTGAAGATCTAGTGACATATATGTCATCCACATAGACAAGGAAATAAGTGATATCAATAGCTGTGCATTTGATAAAGAGAGAGACATCACACTTTGATTCTTGAATCCTTGTTGAAGAAGAAATCTCTAAGAAAGCTAAACCAAGCTCACAATGCTTGTTTGAGACCATATAATGAACGATAAAGACGACATACATGATTGGGAAGATTAGGATCGACAAACCCTAATGGCTACCTCATGTATATCTCGTCGTGAGGTACACCATGTAACAAAGCGTTACTAATATCTAGTTGGTTAATTAATCATTGATTAGAATAAGCCATAGTAAGAATTGCTTGTATAGTAACAGGTTTGATTACTAGGCTAAATGTCTCATAGTAATCAATCCCTTCTTGCTGAGTGAAACCTTGGGTTACTAGACAAACTTTGAAACGTTTCAGCAACCCATTAACCCTTTCCTTGACTTTGAAAATCCACTTGCATCCAATGATGTTGTGAGAAGAAGGTGGAGTAGTTAGAGTCTAGGTGCCATTGTGGATCAAAGCACTGTATTCATCAACCATAGCCATCCTTAATCGAGCATCCTTACTGGCTTGAGCAAAGGTAGTAGGAATAGGCATTAAAGAAGTGATAGTGAGTACATACTTGAGGTTTGGCTTTCAAATACCATGCATAGATCTGGTAGTGACACTGCGATTTGTGATTGGAGCTTGAGAGGATGAAGAGGAAGAAGAATTGTTGGTTTGAGAGGATGAAATGGAAGGAAATTGAGATGAGGAAGAGGAGGTCGGAGGAGCAATAGATAGCCTAAATATTGATTTGGGAATGAGTAGACGTTGAAGAAAGGAAAGAGATTGAGAAGAAGACATTGGGCTAGAAACGGACTTGGTATGAAGGAGTTGGGTTGCAGAAAAAGTTATTTTCATGAAAAATAAAATCACAAGTTATATACAATCAAAATAAAATTGGATCTGAACAACAATAGCCTTTGTGAGATGAAGAGTAATCAAGAAAGATGCATTTTGTAGTATTGTAATCAAATTTAGATTTGTTATAAAATTTTAAATTTGGAAAACAGGTACAACCAAAAACACGCATCATAGAATATTGAGATTTGGATCCAAAGAGTAATTCATGTGGACTAGTATTAGGCCTAGATTGAGTACGTAATTTATTTATGAGATAAATAGAAGTAGTAAAAGCTTCAACCCAAAAGATTTTAGATAAGAAAGTATGAGCTAAAAAAGTGAGTCAAGAATCAACAATGTGTTTATATTTTTGTTCTGATGCCCCATTTTGTTGGTGGGCATAAGGACAAGAAAAACGATGGATTATGGCATTTGTTATTATGAATGATTTAAAAGCTAAATACTCTCCCTCATTATCACTGTGAAATGTGATAATTTTGTAATCAAGTAGTTTCTCTAGTTGGTTTTGAATTGAATGAAAAGTGATAAAACATCGGATTTGACTTTCATAGGAAAAATCCACATAAATTTGGAGTAGACATCAAGAAATTGAATGTAGTAGCGATAACCCATGAGAGACACAATAGGAGGACCCTAACCATCCGAAAATATTAATTCTAAAGATTTTGTTACATGAGTGAAACTTAAATTATATGGCAATTGATGAGTTTTGCCATATTAAAAGGAACTACAAAACTTAAAAGAGGAACCAAAAATAGGAAGTCAAAAGTTTTTGATAATGGATTGGGCCTGTCGCTGATGAGGATGGTCCAGCTTGACATGCCAAACATCAAAAGAAACCCTAATTCTAAGAGGAGTCGAGATTTAGGCAAGATGAGCAGAGATTGAATGTAAGGAAGTTGTCAACAGGAAATGATAAAGACCTTCAACAAACATTTGCCATCGAAGAAAAACTTGCTTTGTGAGTAGATCCTTGGCAATAAAAGATTTAGGAAGAAATTTGATGGCAATCAAAATTATCAAAACAAAAGTGATGGACATAGAATAAATTTTTTCAAATAGAAGGAACGAGAAGAACATTATTGGGATAAATAGTACCTTTATCAGTGTGAAGATAAGTGACACCGACATGAGAGATTGGAAGATCGATTAGAGTATCAGATCCATGGTAAGGTGTGTTGATATTTGAATTAGCCATGTCATTTGTGATGTGATGAGTTGCCTTAAAGTCAGGATACCATGATACATCTCTAGTGAAGCGTTTAGCTGAGACAAGATTGGCTATGGCATTATGATTTGTTGGAGCATAGTTTGTGGTATCCAGTTGCTGGAAGCAATTGATGGCAGTATGGCTAGACCTATTGTAGATTTGGCATTGCAAGGATGTGTTGCTACCTCCACGACCACCTAATGTTCGACCACCACCACGATAGTTTGGAAGTCCTTTACGACCTTTGGATGTTTTTCCACGAGTAGAGAGATTGGGCTGAGATTGCTTAGTGAAGGAGATTTTGTAGAACGTAGCTCATGTTTGTAGAGTTGACTCTGCAAATTCTCAAAAGTGATGAAATCAACCCTGGTGGTTAGAGAAACAACTAGATTTTTGTATTCAACTCCCAGACCCCCAAGGATGAAGAGAGTTAATTCTTATTCAGTGATTGAAGAACCAACTACAACTAAGGAATTAGAAAGAGTGACAGCATGAAATAAGTAATCACTCATTATTTTTGTTCTTTTCTTTATGGTTTGTAATTCAAAACTTAATTGCAAAAGCCGAGCTTGTGATTATGAGACAAACAAACAAGCTAGTGTTGTCCAAACTCCTTATGCCAAAGTTTGATTGGCAACTTGATAAAGAATAGGTTTAGTAATGGAGATAAAGAACCAACCTACCAAGAGTTGATGATAAGCTAGAGTATCTTCATTGGATGGACATGAGAGAGTGCCATCAATGTAGTCAATGACGTCATGTCCTTTTAGGATAAATGTGAACATGGCCTTTCAAAGTTGGTAATTATTTATATCTAGTTTGATAGGAACCAGATTCAAAATGCTGTTGGTTGAAGGAATAATGGAATCTAGACTGGTGAAGGAACAAGTTGAAGCCATAGGAGAACAACAATGATGAAAGAGAGGAGAACAAAAGAAAAGAGGAAAAAAAAAGAGAGGAGCATGAACAACACACACTAGGAGACTTAGACCAATGACAGCTCTAGTACCATGTTAAGATAAGGAGAAAATGAGAGAAATTATATGTATTTTTCTATAGACATACATAGGTATATATACACAATTATGGATCATTCTACAAATGATTAGAAGAATCAAAAGAATATTTTCTATTAGAGACGGTTACAACAACTATGACTAGAGTCCTATGAACGGTTGAGATGTAAGGAACTCAAGATAATGTATCATTGGCCAATGAAAATTCAGCTTACTTGGAGCCTAAAACCTCGGCAATAACACTAAAACAAATGCCTGTTTTGTTTGACTTATGGTATATCTGGAACATGAATCTCCAAACCCCCATCAAACTGTTGTTCATTGCAAGATCTATTCAGTTATCAACCCTATGCAATAAAAACGCTCTATCTATAGATGAATACCATTCCGTAACTTCGAGGCATCAAAAGTCCATGATTATGATGAGGATGAAAGTATAATCGCAACATCTCTCACCGTCTGAATGTCTCCGAAGTTATCCTCATACTGCCCGGCGATCTCGTTCGCAATCACGAGATCGCCGCGTCTTCTCCGTCTCTGTCGCCGCATCCCGTTCACACGTCCGTCCCAACCAACACCAGCAAAGGAGCTGCTGAGCTCCAGCGAGCCCGTCGGCAGCCTCCTCCCAAGCAAACTCCGGCACAAGCCCACATCACCGCCACCACCGCTGCCGCCGCTCCTCAAGCTTAAATTCGACGTGGGTATTGCATCAACAACGCTGAGGCACGAGCAGTGGTGCGGATCAACGGCCGGGATGGATCCAATCCCCATTGGTGGAGCTCCAACGCAAAGCTCTGATGCAATAGAAACTAGAATTCTAGGGCCTGCAAAAGATCTTATGGGTCTTTTGGAGATTGCCAACGAGAACTAGTAGTTGAGGAGATCAAAAGGCAGCAAGAGAATTTTGCTTTTACGCTTCCTCCAATGATGATTCTTGTTCTACCAAGACAGCTCCATGCTTGTGGGGGGTTGCATATATGATGTAAGGGGTGGCAATGAACCAGCTGTAAGTTTGAATGGAAGAGAGGAGAGAAGACAAGGGTGGGGTTGGAATCCAACTTACACCAAACAAATTCTGTGAGGTCCATATCACTCCTGGTGTTATCCATTTCCATTTTTTTTAATCTCTCTCTAGACTGTTGGTAGGACATGAATATACTTGGCTTGTTGGGAGTGGATGGGTTGGATGCAAGAATCTAAACGCAACTGAATCCCTGACTGTGGTAGAATTTTTTTTTTTTTTTGAACTTTTCTTTTGGCTTCACACTTTGTTCTCCTTTTGGTCTTTCAACCTAAGATTCTTCTCCTGCCAATAAATTAACCACTCAGATTCTGCAATTCCTAATCTAGACTGTCTGGGAAAAGAGAGAGAGGTCTTTGTTGTCAACCGAAAGAGGGATTCCATTTCCAATACGTAATTCATTTTTGACGGGTCAACACAGTTTTCTACCTTTCTTGCTCAGACTTTTCACTCTAGAGGCCGGTTTCTTCTTTTCCTTGTGCAGCGCTTAATGAATGATTGGGCTTCTGAGTTATCTTTGTCCCTTCGACAATTTTCCAGTTGTTTTATACAAAAAACACGTATGAGTATGTTGGAGGCTTTGACCAGATAACACAATTTCCAACTCCACTTTTGCAACAAGAAAATCTCATTAAAAATGTGAACGAAGTTATTGCTTTTATAATGCCAACATATATATTTCCAAAACTTATTGAGTTATTGGGCCCAATTGTTTCTTTACAGGTTTCTTTCTTAATCTAAATTTACACCTGTATCTATGTATATTTCTCGCTTTTACGATGTATAGAGAAACGAGGCTAACAACATCACCTGACATGGTCGCATGGTATTTATTATTACCCATTAGTGTGCTGTTGATGCATAGCTTTTTTTACTTGATTTTTTAAATTGACTTAAAAGGTTCTATTCACGAGTTTAAGCACTTGCAATACAAATAGAATCGAAAATTATTTAATTATGTCATATTGTATAGACTTCTTTATTAACTACCAATGAAGCTTTCTTTTAATCTAATGCCCTCCTTACTCTTTGTGTGCTAATGGGGAAGACAGTCAAATAAATGATAATTTACTTTGAATTTTCTTATTATAAAGTATAGTTTCTCTTCTTTTATTCCAGAGGATGAGTTTTGGTGCAATCGGACTTGGGAGGTCACATATGGAGTCATGGAAATATACTTTCCCCATGGAAATATATTTTATTTAAGATCATTATTTACGAAGGTTAAAATCGTAATTTTTTTTAATATTTAATAATCTATATTCTTCCATGGATGAGATCGAATGGTCCTCCTAATTGTAAGCAAATGGTTCCATTGTATGATTTCAGATTTCCATAATCACATTTTATGATTTTCCTGATTGGTTCTCAATCTCCTCACTCCATAATCGGAGGAACTTGCTAAAGAAATAATCTTAATTAAGATCGTCATTAACAATCACCAAAATTATGTAAGCCATCTAATGTAGAATGCACATGTTGGTACACAAGATATACGACATGTATTTCTATTTAAACCATTTACTTTATCTTTGTTGTGTTTTCTTTACTAATGCTTTGATCATACATGATGTTTGTAGGATTTGAAAACTAGAATTGTTGTCCAACAATAACAATCACAATGGATTCCTTGTGTCCAACGTCTTTTCGATTCATTGCATTTAGAATCATGGAGTTACCCAAGGAACATAAAAAGAGTCCTTCGTTCATTGCATATGGAAATGTAGTTGTAGACTACTTGTAATTCTTAATTACAGTTTTACGATCTACCTCGTCCATGCATTGCATGTAGACGATTAATGGGAACGTCTACCAGAGGCAACCTCAACACAATTAACTGGTCCTAACACATGTTAATTAGTCAGTCTACTAGTTGGTGTGATGTTAAGGGTTGTGAATAGGATGATGGTCCTACTAAGGATTGGCCTTTATTTCTTAAAGTTGTTTCTTACATATATTATTTGGATTATCATTGCTTTTTTAATCAAACTTTACTAGCTTGTGTATTTATTTATGATCTTAGATAACGTGTAAGATTGGATACGTAGGGTACAAGTCCAATTCAAATCCGATCCTTTTATTAAAAAGTTCAGACATGTTGACTCGTTTATGGTCCGAATTTGTTTACCATCCTAACCTAGTCGATTAATTGCGTTGGAGTTGGTGGTTCGGACCGAGGATTGTCTGAATCAGTACGATTGGATTCACCAGGTGAATACCAAAGCAATGACAGGTTTATCTAAGTAGACAATGAATTTCCAACGATAGCCGAGTAAAATTAAACTTTGATAGAAGTACGCAACATAAAATTCTTAAATTCATTCTCCACGTACAAAAACGAAAATATGACTAACAACCACCAAACAAGCATCTATTTACTTTCATGAATCAAACCCTCAAAACAAGTTTGTTTGATTGATTTGAACGGAAGGGAAGGCGTAAGGTCAAATTACAAAGAAAGGAGAAAGAAAAGCAATTTTTTTTGGTTAAGATATCTTAAGAAAGGGCGGGCAAAGCAACTGAACCCTTCTCTACACCGCTTCATTCTTCTCAGATTCCTCAAGAAGCACAACATTCTTCGTTTGCTTTGCAAGGAAATCAGTATACTCTTGGAAAGGAGATTTTGCAAAGCGAGTTTCCCTCCAGAAGTCAGGAGTGAGAAACCCGTACGTCTTCATGAGGCAGTCAAACGTGGCCTGTATACAAACAAGATATCGTAAGTTTAGATAGCGATTATCCCCTCAAAACGAATAGTTTAATTGGTCCAATAGACTAATTAGGGAAAAAAAGAGAGTGAATCATGTGCAATTTGTTCTTTGTATAAGACCAATATAAAAGCTAGATACCTTCAACCACGGTATTGGCAATTTGGAGTTAGTACGCACACACTCAGACACAAACAGGTATTTGCAAACAGAGAGCTATCTATATAACAACATGCAGACATGCAGATTAATTACGGAAGCAAGTACACATGGATTCTCCGTGAAAACAACAATTCAAAAACCTAGAATCTAAAAACTATTTTGCCTTTATGAATCATAAAAAAATCCAGCTTACTAAGCATCATCAATATGCACATCAAGACTAAGCCAGCAGCCATCTACATGAAAATAGAAACAAATTTAAAGCATAGTACACCAAACAGAACGGAAGTCACTCAAACGCCAAAACCAAACAATAGTTACTGCAAAAAACAAATAGTACATTTCTAGTTCAAGCAACAGATTAGCTTAACTTAAAAAGGCAAAATACTCAACAGCTTAAACTAACAAAAAGGAAATAGCTCAAATAGACTAAAAGAATAGCAAAATAAAAAAACATTAAAACTCCTACTAAAAGTATAGCAAAATAATTAAAAACTAACACAACTAAACACAAATTTACAGATAAAAATAAACATTATAACAACAGAGAAAGCATTTCTCATACAAGCATCATCACTATACACATCATAACTAAGCCAACAGACATAAATCGTATATCAAATATAGGGGCAAATTTGGTGTAGGTACCTACATCCAACATGGTTGTAGGCATCATTTTTTCTTTCAATAAATACATAGTAAAATTTTCTTTTCAATCTAACAACTATTAACCCTTGGTCTAAAGGTCTTAAAATTCAACATGTTTTATTAAATTCTAACAGTTAAAATTTATATTAAAAATTATCAGTGAATATAACTCAGATTAGGATGAAAAAACAACACATAGTAGATTATCTTATAGACTAACTAATCATATAATTAGATTTTATTTTAAAAAGCAAAAAAAAACAGGGCGCCTACAGGGAAAATTCCCTGGTCAAATATATACCTTGACAAAGTTACCGAGCGTCTTGGTCGACCCACGAGACGAAGTGAAGACATCCTCAATCCCAGCAAACTGCAGCACCTTCTTCGGCACCCTCGCGGCGACAATTCCGGCCCCACGGGGAGCCGGCACCATCCTGACAGTAACAGATCCACACTTCCCAGTCACCTTGCACGGCACGGTATGCGGCAATCCAATCTTGTTCCCCCAGTACCCCCTCCTCACAGGGATCACCGACAGCTTCGCCAGGATGATACTCCCCCGGATCGCCGTCGCCACCTCCTTGGCGCACTTCACGCCCAACCCAACATGCCCGTTCCCGTCACCAACAACAACAAACGCCTTGAAGCGCGTGCGCTGCCCGGCGCGGGTCTGCTTCTGGACGGGCATGATCTTCATGACCTCGTCCTTGAGCTGGGGGCCAAGGAGGTGGTCAATGATCTGGTACTCCTTGACGGGGAGGGAGTGGAGGTAGATCTGCTCCAAAGACTTGATCTTGTTGTCCTTCACCAGGCGGCCGAGCTTGGTGACGGGGACCCATTGCTGCTCTTCCTCCCGGCGGCCACCCCGGCGCCCACCACGACGATCCCCTCGGCCACGGTCGCCACGTCCACGGCTGAAGCCACGGCCGAAGCCGCCACGACCGAAGCCGCCCCTTTCTGCGCCGCCGCCACGTTCAGCCATTATTTGGTTTAGGGTTTTGGGGAGGGATGGGAAGATAGAGACGGCGACGACAATGATGGTAACGGGGAGGAAAGGTAGACGCCTTATTTATGGTGGTCGTTAGGGCTTGGGGTGCACGTGTGGGTCGGGGTTACACGTCTGGTTGGGTGAAATAAACCTCAAATCTAAAATATTTGAGTTGGACATAGGTTTCCCGTTCCCATATGTATTACCACACTCAAACTTTTTTTTTTCTGCAATGGCAAATAGATAGTATCATCGTTAAGTGATAACTAAAATATAAAGTTGCCTCTCCCTCTAGCCCCTCCACCGCATCGGCGCTGGCCTCCTCCTCGCCTTCCTCTCCATGGCCATCGCCGTCGCCATTGTGGTGAAGCGGAAGAGCTCGATGTCGACGGAGATGAGCGTGCTGTGGCTGGGGTTGCAGTACCTGTTGTTGGGGGTCTCAGACATGTTCACACTGGCCGGTACTTCGAGGCGTCGGAGAACATGAGGAGCCTCTGCACGTCGCTGTCGTGGTGCTCGACGTCGATGGGCCCTCTCCGCCGTCCCCCGCCCCCCTCCGCAATGTACCAGACTCCTCCTTTCCCGGGAGGGTTTCGGAAAGACGTCCTACTTCAGGAACCTGCAGGTTGTGGATCGGGACAATAGTCTAGTTCCAACCTCCGGACTTCGACTGCTGGCCGACCATCCTGGTTGCTACCGTCTAAGACCTGGTAACCACTGCCGACGGAAAAAGAGAAGGCAGGTACGCAGCAAGGCGAAGCTTCTTCCCTCCCCCTCGGGGCTGAACCAGACCTTCTCTCTGGTTCTTTGCTCAGCCCTGTTCCATCCTTTTCTTCGACGATTTGTCGAATGGTTTGCGTCTTACTTGGTGCAAGATGGGCAGATTTCTATCTTTGCTTGTTCTAACTGATTTTGCCCCTCTTCCTTCTCTGTTGGGCGAAATTTGTCCTGCTGCTACTATTGACGTCGTTTTTCTTTGTCGGTGTCTTCGTGGTGACTGGTTTATTTTTACGAAATATTGTTTTATTGCTGTTAACTTCAGATCGCGTTGCATATCTGTTTGATCTAGCTTTGCCTGGTCTTTTTACACCAGTAACGGGAGATGCCCTATTTCGTCGGTGCCCAGTAGGGTTGGGTATCTTCTTAC